>JAKSZP010008472.1:0-54008 GCA_022478985.1 Massospora cicadina
TTTGGCAATTCTTACCAGATTTTAAAAGATTATCACTAATATGAGTGCTTCTTTTCCCTAAATGGAACTGGTGAAATAATAACAAGGTCTTTAATATTTTATTTAAGATAGCAAATTTTTTGTAAATATTTGATTAATCAAGTATGCTAATTTATTAAACAGTGATTTCTCTTACGTTAAAGTGCATGTTGAGTAAAATTTTCTGACTGGAAAGACAATTGCGCCAAATAGGCTTTCAGCTTCTGACAGGGTGGTTAACTTCTTGTCCCCATCCTTGAGTTAGTCTGTTTTGAATAAGGACTTCTGCGCCAAATTTAAGACTATTACATTAGGTTGTTCCCTAAAGTTATTTAATATGTGATATGAACTTTTGTCATGTCTAATGGTGGCCCCAGTGACATTGCAGGCTTCAAAAAACTGGAATTCACATCCAGTAGGTTAGATTGTGAAATTCTTTATTTCATCTGAACACTGAAAATTTCTATTAGCTCAAGATTCTGTCTGGAAAAATGGCTGTGATTGCTTGATTAAAATTTAAACCAAAGTTAACCAGAATTTTTTGGTTGTGTGGATATCTGTAAGGCATCTGGCAAGGGTTGCCATGGTCGCCTCGTGGTATTTTAAGTACAAATCTATCTTAAGTACCTGTCCCTTAGATAATAAAACAGGTCAGAATAAAGGTCAATTTGAAAGGCAATGATCATATTTCTGTGGCTAAATTGGTGGCATTTTCCTTCACAATTTTAGATGTAAGTTTTATTAGGCTTGATGTAGATATGTGCCCTCTTATCATAGTGATTAGAACCAAGGAGTATATGTACCCTTCTCTTTGGTGTCCTGGTAGGTGTAATTAAAAAATTTTATGATCTCTCTATCACTTGTCTCCATTTCATTATCGCTTTCTTTTCTGAAAAATTTATCCTGGTTATAGCTTTAAGTGTTCATATTGGGTAATGTATATCTAGGTTGAGTAAGCACAAGTTTGTCTTGGTTTAAACATTGGCGCTGAACTAAATGACTTAACAGGAAAATTAAAGGATATGAACTTTCCTAATAATTTAATTCCTGCTACATAATTAGGAAGCTAATTCTGCCTTTATATCCTTATTATAGCAAATGTCTTAAAGTATTCTTTCCCATTATGAAGCTCACAGGGAAAACTGAATATATGAACTCTTAGGTCTCCTATAAACACTTTTTTTCAATAATTATAAACTTCTTCCAGATGTAATAATAATACAAGCTCATTGTTCCTTATAAGGTTGCTTTTAAACACTTCTAGTAGAAACTGAAACTGCTATGATGGCGTCTAATAGAAAATAGGATGTAAGAAAATATAGAAGATGTTATATAAAAACGATGATAACATAAGATACTCTATAGTTGTCTAGGCACTGGTTTTTATACTTGGGGCATATCATGGCTATAATTATCTATCAGATGAGCTCATTCATATCATGTCAATCCTCTGCTGGTCATAGCAACAGCTATGAATATATTTACTAAGTTAAATCACCCTTAATTTGGCTTGTTAATATTAACAATCATTCCAGCCTAATTGCAGTAAAACTGTTATTAAAATAGGAGGATTTTAAGTACAAAAACATAAAAAAAAGAAGCGAATTGCTTTAATATCAGCACAATTATAGCTACTGCATGCTTTTGACAAACAAAAATAAATGGGGAACATTGATAATAAAAATGATAATTGACTTACCCTAATTATGACATCACTAGGCCTCTCAATAGTGATAGGTAACTCTAATTGGGATGATTATGCTATAGTGTATATAGTGTCATTTCATTCAATCAATTAACAAGTTTCAAATCAATTCATAATATTGATTTAGGCACTGATTTATAAAAAAGCGTAACTATATTTTTTGCTATAAGACCCACTTGTTGCACTCAAGTGGGCCTCATAATTGGGCATCAATCATTATATCATTAAGCAAAGTTTAAGTTTCTTATGGGGAAGTGTGTAAGCTAAATTTAGAGTTAAGGCGGTTTTATGAAAAACTATTTCAGATTATGCTGATAAAATGGGAAGGTTTAAGAGATCCATCAATTAAATTGATCTACCAGAATTGGTATGTTCCTCAAAGAGTTTACCATCTGAGTCAACCACCAAAATCTAACAGGGTCCCTTGGTATATTTTTGAACCTTTTATCTCCCAATTATCACCTCTAGATCCTCCATTAAAGGGATCATCTAAATGTCTGTGCTCCTGGCATTCTGGTTACTTCCTTAGCTCATTGAGAATCTAAAATACTATCTCATATTACTTTTCTTAGTCAATTTGCAGACTAGTGCAAATCACAGAGGTGTAACCAGATGAGCTTGCACATGTCAAAATTAGTCATGTCTTGTGATGTGATTGCTTTTGCAGATGACTTATGAGAGCAAGTGACCAAGGCTGACTGATGTAGATAATCAAGATCTAAAGGCTTTAGGTTTTCTAGATTGCTTAGCTAAGATAGAAGTTTCTTTATTGGGTGTTCCTGCCATCAATTGATAGCGTTATTACTCTCTCTAGTGAAGCAAAAAATTTTTAGAATATGACGTTAAAAATGTACTTAGCAATATTTTAAATATTCTATAATATAATAGAAGGTCGCCCTTATATCTTGTTCTGCCTTATTCCTTTCTCTTTTAAAGCACCATCATTTAAGAATGCTATAACGTTATAACCTAAGATCTACTCAGTTTAATACACAATGCTCTCCCTGCTGGAAACCTTCTCTAGGTCTCTGCTTCCTGGCACTTTCCTTGACTATTATTATCCTAGCTTCCTTGAAGTATATATTTGTTTTACATCACAATTCATGAAATTTCTAGGTCTGCCTTTATCTTTGTATTGTTCATACCACTGCCCACAACTACAGTTAATAGTAGAATCATCATCCCTTTAACTTCCTCCTACTTCTGAGGCTGAACCAGCTATACCACCAGTTACCTCCAATTCAGCCTTTTGCTTGCTTATGTGGAACCTTGGCATGTTCTGAATTTTATTTTCCTTGAGTTATCTTAGGTCCTCAATATATTGCAATTTTCAAATGACTATCTGTGGAAAATTTATATTTCTACATTATCCAGGCTGGAATTGATTAAGCTCTAATATTTTAATAAGTGGTTCAGTTTTTTATTTAGCGTATAAAGTAAGCTTTAAGATGATTGATTAATTTTATCATACAACTTTTTCTTTCCAATTACTATCACTTTTAGTAATTTTATTTGAAGAAACAGCATAATTTGATAATCAACACCAGGCGAGATAAGTATGAACAATAAGGTAAAGAGCTGGGCGAATGTAGTAAAGGGCAGCGGACCCAGACCTGCACTTCCCAAAGGTACCAAGAGCACAGGTACAAACAAAAATCTAAGCAAAAATAAAAAAACTCAAGGTGACGCCTCCTGCAGGTTTCATTAATTTTTTGGTAAAATACTGCAGCTATTTGGAAGTATCCCAATTGCAACCACTGTCATTGGTGGAACATGGGATATGAGTTTTCTGGGCATAGAAACACTGACAATGTGGGGATAAAGTTCAGCGAAGCCCAACAAAAAATTTTTCCTGCATGCAGTGTACTTAACAACCCATACTATCCAAAGAGATTGGGTAGATCTTGGGTTCAAAAATGCAGAAGAAGTGAACAAAGCAGCGAAGGCCAAAGTGGTACTCGACCTTCCTGACAAACAACAATTATTCCAACCAAATGCACCTGTTGGACCGAGTCCAAAGATATTTTCATAATTTTTGACTATCTTCTGACCACACTGGCGTGCACAGTAGTTGAAAGACATCTCCGAGAAGGCTTGAAAGCCTCTGGAGAAAATTAAACAATTCAAAATGCAACAATTCCAGCTGATGCCAACCCTTAGCACAGGGAAGGCAATAGCAATAATTTCACCAAACCAGGATGTAGTAGAGGATATTACAAAAATCCCCCACATTGCATCCTTCAAAATGATGGGAAAAAATCCCAGCTGTTCTGCGCAACAGTGGAAAGCGCACCCTCCATTTGCAACCACTGCCAGGCCTTTTGGTACAAGATTTATGCTTGCCTCATAAAAGAAGGCCTGAGAGAGTTATAATTCTGTGAGGAGAAAATGGGTGAAGATGACTCAGAGTACGCCAAAATCATGAATACTACACAAGCCTTCAACTGTGGAGAACACGGGCAATATAAAACAATTGACCCTATTTCCCTGAAAGAATGAAAAATGGCCAAACAAGCTTGCAAGATGGCCGCGGCCAAGTCAAAGGCCTTGGCGGAATCAACTATATCGCTGGAGCAGATCCAGGAAAACATGGAGGAATTTGAGTCCATGAACCAATCAGATCCTGTGGAAAACCATACACCTAATCTGATCAGTTTGAATTTGGTGGAACCCAATTTGGAAATGAATGCAGAAAAAATTGGGGTTCAGTGCACCCCCAGAAAATACGTAACATAACCCAATTAAAAAGGAAAATAAATAATGGAATGCGTAAGAAAATAATGTGGCCAATAAAAACCCACAAGTGCACCACAATAATATATTGAAACCAGGCAAAGCCAAGAGAGGAGTGAAAGCTGCGGCGATGAAAGGGGCAGAATACACCCCAACTCCTACTCATGGTTATGCTCTCCACAGCAGAGGTGCAGTGGAGAGCAATGTGAGCGAGGAAATAGGGCTGGGAGGCCCTGCTAACCGCTCCTGAGGCGCATCAGGCATCTCAGTAGAGATAGAGATGCTGAACATAGTGGTACTCAAGGCCTTAACGTCCCAGGCCAAGAAGTTGAGTCTCCTACAAAACCCACCTGTGGATATCCTGGTGGTGCAGGAAACCCTTTGCCCACAGGAAGAAGAGGAGGCATGGAAAAAAATGCTCCTCCCAACATTATCATTTTGGTCGCTCCACTGTGAGGTGATAGTATGCGCAAACCAAAACTTTAAATTTATTAATAAAAATTTGTTCCTGGATGGCCACATACTCACTGTAACCTTCTCATGGCACTTAGTGCACACAATAGCCAGTGTGTACACCCTGAACGGTGCACATGACCAAAGAGAATTTCTCACAGCCCTAACACAACTAAATCTACTGGCAAATACTTTTGTTATGGGAGACATGAACTGCTAGATTAACCCAGAGATTGACTGATGGCCATACACAATGGAGATACCACAAGGGCAAGTGGAACTCCGAGTACTAAAGGCCACCCTGGGACTATATGATCCACTGCCAAAAAGGAAAATCCCTGCTACAAAACATGACACGCCCACATGTACACAATGGTACACTTGTCTCTATGTCAAGGATAGACCTAATACTTGCACCAATAATTTTCTGTCACCAAATTCAAAAATTTAAAACTGCAAAAATCGAATTCTCTGACCATTGGCTCATTTTGGTGTCTTACAAACTGGTGGAACCAAGTACCCAAGCATCCAAATGGTGCAGAATATGCCCAGAAAGTTTAGCCTACTCAGAATTTCAATCCTGGATGGAGGAAATATCCTCAACCCAGGATTTTCAAACGCCTTTTTGCTTGGATCCACTAACCACCTGAGAAAACCATAAAAAATCAACAAATCCAACAAATTAAACACACATTGTCTAGGAGACACAGGGCAGTTTCAGACATTATCAAACTCACATTGGCTGAAATTGACCATCTTGAAAACAAAGTACCAAGAATGGGATACATCCATGGATGGGGTCACAAATGGGCGGAGGTTTCTGCTCAGCTAAACACCCTTATCTGTGAACATCAACACCTAGTTGGAGTCCAATATAAAGGCAAAAACATAAGAGATGGAGAAACTTGCTTGAGCTTTTTTTGCCAATTTCACGCCAGTAAAAATATGATAGCTTGTACACAGGTCCATCAACTAGACAAATCCATAGCAGAAACACCTAAAAAGGTCGCAACCAAATTGCACAGGTTCTATATGAGATTGTATAAATCTGAGCCGGTTGAACCAGAAAAAATCAAAAAAATTCCTTAGAAGTGCACATATTGACACTGCGGTTCAAAAAACAATTTAATTAACCTAATATTGCTCAAGGAATTATGGGAAGTAGTACGCGGTGCACCAAGAAGGAAATGCCCTGGACCTGATGGGGTTCCTCATGAATTTTATATGAAATATTTTACTAACATCTCTAACATTCTTCTAGCTTCAATGAACAAGTGTATTATGTAAACATGCCTCCTACCTGGAGGCAATGAAGCCTACACGGTCACTTTATTTAAGAAAGGAGAAAGATTAGACCTATCCAACTGGCGCCCAATTTCCCTAACCAGCACATATACAAAAATTTTTCACAAAAATTATGTCTAAACGACTAGGAGAAATTACAACTGATGCGATATCCCCATCACAATATGTATTTGTTTTAAGAAAATCCATATGGGATAACATCCACACAGTTGCAAATGTCTGCCAGTCCAAAACCTCTGGAGCACTTGTCTTTTTAGACCAACAAAAGGCATATGACAGGGTGAACTGGACCTATCTTAGGGCCTGCCTTCAAAAAGTCAAGCTTCCAAATAGATTTATAAGCTGGGTAATGTTGTTTACAGAGTCTGCAACCATGGCTGTTCGGGGAGCAGGCTTCTTAACTGACCCAGTTATCCCACAGAGAGGACTAAAACAAGGAGACCCCTTAAGCCCTCAACTCTACAACTTTAGCCTAGACCCCCTAATCCGAAATAAAACACTCTGGATAAAGGAATCAATGTCAAGGGCTAACCACCAGTCAAAATGATGGCCTTCACTGATGATTGTGTGGTGGGCATGTCCAACAATAAGGACGCCTGCAGAATTGAGAAGATAATACAAGACTATTGAGCCATAATTAATGCATCACTCAACACTGAGAAAACGGAAATTATACTCCTGGGGAAATATCAGACCCAGTGGATGCCATCTACACATGGCCAACAAGATAGTACAACATCAAGACTCCTGACCAGATATAGGAGGCGAAAATTAGCAACAACTTCACTGAAACTTCCATTCATCACCAAGCCAACAGCTGGCCCTGTTCGTCACTTGGGAGTATGGTTGGAAGCAGGAGGCTACGCTAACTCCATGGTGGAAAATCAATTATTGGACAAAGTAACAAAGCGCATTGCCTTCTCACATGGACACCAAACAGGTCTAACAGGAAGGGTCACGGTATCCAACTCTATGATTCTATCAATCATATGGTTCACAGCCCATGCAATCGCTTTCTCACCATCTTTCATCAACACAGTCCACGCCCTATTACAAGGATGGCTATGGTCCAACCACAACCCACCTGTACGCCTCAAAACCCTATTTGGCTCTAGAAGGAATGGAGGTATGGGGCTTACTAATTATGTAGAGCAAGCAACCCATTTACTGGGATCCTGGATAGCTCAGGTGACTATCCTAGATCTTCCAGATACACACTGGGCCAGAACAGCAAGATATAACTTCACATGAGCACTACAATTAAGTAACCCAGATCACCCAAACACATTAATCAAGTATCTGGCATCCCATCCCACTGCTGCAGGACCACACGGCACTCCTGCACATTTCAAATGAATACTCCTAGCCATGAGAAGAGTGACATGGCGGATACACATAAACGACCAAATTAGTCACCAAGGACGCGCAAGGCTAACTCACAGACAGGAGATCATTGATCAAATAGTCACAGACAATATAATAAGCAAAAGCCCAGATACCATATCCAGGATAGATTACCTGGACCATATGGACATATACTACAACCTGGAGACCCAAAGAAGAGTATGGAAATACACACATCACCCTCTACTTCAACCCAGGACAAGAGCACATGTATGGAGGTTCATGAGGAGAGTATACCAAACAGCTGAACGGTCAAACGCCAATCACACCTCATGTGCAATATGTGGTCAGTATGGAAGCCTAGCCCACCGTTTAGAACAATGCCCAACATCAGTGGCGGTATGGAAAGAGGCCATGCGCCTTTTCCACCAAGAAAACAGACATCCATTCAGCCTAGCAAGGAACATTTTTGCTATAAACATGGACTCTCCTATCCACCCATCCCTCAGGGCGCTAATAGTAGCAATAGCATTATGGATGATACATACAATGGTACTGGAATCGTTCACAGGAACAGCGCCAACAATCCAAGGAGCCATTAATCCTTCCACAGCCATATATTGGAACTTTTTCAAGCATATCTATTTGGACATATGACCCCCCATAACAGAAGGACAATCAACACATGGTTCCCATATGGTTCCTAAAAGTTGATCCTTTCCTTCAAACATGCAGCATCCAAGAATAAGCTAGCATAACTCCCCTTCCCTACCGTCATAATCTTGATGATCCTGGAGACAACAAGAGGGGCCTTGAACCCTCTGGGTGTCTTTAATTGTCAAATTTCATTAGTTTTCTCACTATATCAGAAGTGCTTGTCCCACGGTCAAGCTTCCCCAAATAAATAGATTAATTTTATCATCTATTTGGCGATAATAATCAATCAAACAGCAAATCATGATTTTTAAAGGATTAATCCAATGATAGTTACAATTGCAATTTCCTTTGGGGATTGTTGCTGACAATGTGGTAATATGTAAGTTTGCTCAGAATGGGAAATTACTCATGAGAAACTTACCAGCTATAGTAGCTGATGTGACAGTTGATTCAAAAGGCGTTTAATCACACTATCTTTTATAAAAATCAGCTGAGGGCTTTCTTAAAATCGAACCAATATATTTTTTGTCAGCTAGGTGTGCCAAGACAAACAAAATCACCTTGATTACCAATTTATACCTATTTAATGCTCTCACCTATAATTATTCCCTATTTTATAAAAAATAACTTTTAAAGTTGTATACAGTTGTGCTTGCTGCTTTCAGTTGAGGATATCAGTTCCAGTTATTTTCTAAGTGTCAATTTCAAGATTAAAACCAAAGGCACTTCTTTTATGAGCAAAGGCTAGTGTAGGGCCAAAATTACTTAATATAAGAATTTTGACTAGGATATCTGTCATCATACACCTAGCAAGTCTATACATCAATTCAAAAACTATCAGGTAAGCGAACTTTTGCACCCATAGAAACCCCGCAGTTCATACATATAGTGCTACTACTTGGTAAGTCATTTTTGCCATATTCTTGAATGCCAGATTACTACAAAAATATTGAGCATGTGAGCAATCAGGAGGATGGATCATCAGCAGCTAGACAGAGTAATTATATCCTCTTAGAGGCAGTAAGCTGTTGGATCCTAAAAAATTCATTTTTCTAAGTTAGAATCAATGAGATGGCAAATCCATTTATGAGCCACACTTGGAGCAAATCTGTGGCAGTTTGACTAAAATAAATGAGCTTTTGATGAGAAATTTCCAAAATTATTCTTATTAATAGTTTGGATTGGAGTTGTAGGCTATCTCATCACACAACTAATCAAGAGGAGTAAAGATGACACCTTGAACATTTTCTAACATGAATATCAAAACTCTCTCAAACATTTATTTATTGATACGATCATAGACTATGTTATAAAGTATGAACAACATAAACCAGGAATATGTGAATGATTCAGGAAAGACAGAAGGCAGTGATCGCCAATCTAGTTGCATACACGCTGAACATCAGCACCCATCAGCAAGCTCTGATGCAGCAATTGGATGCTAACTTCCATCAGATCCACGTGGGTTTGGACACCACTTCCCAGTGTGTCCAACATATAACACTCAAAATAAGAATTTGGTAGCTGTATTAAATATGAAATTTTAGGGTGTTGTCATAGAAAAATTAACCAGCCTGGGTTTGATTATCAGTGGAAACATGATGTGGACAAGCATTGCTGAGTGGAAGAATTTTTGTAGCCAAATTAATGATCTCAGGCTGTGACTGAACCAAGGTTTGCCACCAATGTTGTAACTCAAACCTTTATCCTCAATTTGGTTAAAAGATGGGAAATCAAGAGCGCCGCTAAAAAAAAGACAAATCGAAAAACTTAAGGAGGAAATGAAGGGCAAAATGGATAAAACTCGCACTGAAGTAGAATTCCAACAAAAAATGTCTTTAATTTGGTGACCCAACTCTGAGCTAGACTCGCTAAAATTCAAAGTAATCAATCTGGACAATTAGATTTTCAAGTACAAAAAAGAAAATTGTAAATTATACAACCACTTATTTAACATATAGAAGAGAGAGGCCTCACTTTAAAGATGAGGGACCTTGAGAACAACCCTAGAAGGTGAAATAGAGAAATTTTAACTTTGGAAAAATGACTAAAAATGATAGGGTTGGGAGGATAAAGTTCTCATTTGATTGATGATCTTGAAGATTAAAAGTGTAACTGCGCCCAAGATGAATATAATGAGTCAGAATTGTTTAAGGAAGAATTAACATTTTTGAAGTAGAAAGTTGCGCAAAGAATACAATTCAACCTATTTGGGTGATGCCACTAATTATTGCAGCCCTTCTGGAAGTAACCCTCAAAGCTACACCATATCTGTCCACATATCAATTAAGAATACAACCCCCTACTATCATCAAATACTTAATGGCACGCATAAACTACCCGTTTTTCATAAGTATAACGCGCCTGCCTTCATTCAGTTACTCAAAATGATTATATAAATTACAGCAATAATTAGAAAGCTGTTACCGTCATTAAATGTTTCAATACCAAATGTCTTAATCTACTTTTATCATATTTTTGTAAGGAAAACTGAAGCTATAAGGAGGTGAAGGAGCTATTATAAAGGAATTTGGAAGTCTGAAGCATATGGCTGCACAAAAACAGGAATTTATGTGCATTCAGTTAAAGAAAGATGAAACAGTGGGTGTGTTTGTTAGTTGTTTTTACCAAGAATCTCAGATTATTACCAGAGCCAATGTAATGAATAATTCTAAGAATTGCCATGCAAAATGTGTTACAACCTTATAGAACTTACCATTCAATGGCTCCAGCTCAGACAGCAGATATACCATTTACTTGATTTTTTAGTATATTTGAAGTTGTTATTAGCAAATTCTAACTCTCAATATCAGGCCTATAAATTGAATAATCAAGAAAATAACAAAAAAAGTTAAAACAATCTTTCTAGAAATATAGAATTTATGGTAATTGAGGAAATTAGGACAAAACGTTTGAGGGAATTTGACCCACCAATAAGCCACATTTGACTTGCACCAAATGTGGTTAGCCCAGATAAGTCTTAAATAAATTGTGGCTAGGGAAAACCTAAAGATAAGGTTAACTTAGCTAATCAAAGGAGAACAAGGATACTCCTGAGGTTCAGGGAAAAGATCATTCAGTCTAGATGTGAAACAGTCTAGAACTGCAAGCAATAATGTTCCCTTGACAAACTGTATGATTCAGACAAATCAATTTATTTGCAAATGATCCAATGTTTAATCATTTACATCAAGTGGTTTACCAAGATGTGAACGCGGTGACCAGAATGAAATCAGAGGGGATAACTCTAAAAAATTGAAAATAGAAGTAGCTCGCACATATTCCTGACAAATCATAGACAACGTCCAAACAGCTGGAGATGAAGCCAAATCATATAATGCTATATAGATGAGGCTAGTGTATTAATTCGATTGAGACTAGAGAATTGTTCCCTAAAATATCTTCCCAATTGATCCAACTCTCAATTTGACTAATGAAACTACAATATATGCAGTAAACCATATTATTTCTTACTTTGCTAGGTTTATATATACAGATAATTTAGTAAATTAAGTCCTCATCAGAGCAATTATTGACAATGGAATACTAATCAATATAATCTTTACTAAATTGGTCAAGTAATTGAAGGCCAAAATCAAAATTAAAACATTGGAAAAAGTATCAGGCAGCCAGTCCTGACTCAACTACTTCTTGTGAGTCCTATAGCGCTCTACCTCTACAGTTTGGATCCTTAGTATTGGTGAGGCGGTGATTTTTCTAGCTATCATAATTATGAAATTCTTTTTGCACTGACTTCATGCATAAGTATGGGTTCAAGTGTGATTTTGAATAAGATACCTTGTCAAAATTTGGGCAGCCATTGCCAGTCAATCTACCAGCGGGAATGAAAAGTGCTCCTCAGTAAAGGAACAGCTTTATAAACTTTGTATACAAAGATGGAATACTACATGAGAGTATAAATTAATCATAAAGAAGTAGAAAAGATAGGAAGTACATAAATAAAAAATCGTTAAGTCAGATTCAAGCAAAGGAGGATGTAACTCCCTGACAGCAATGCAGAAAGTCGTGGAAACTGGGCTAACATCAGAAATCCCAGAGCAGCTATATGTAGAGATCGAAGCTCATTAGCAAAGAAAGAGTATTAAACTTTTTGGTAGAGCAAGGTTTTTTGATCCCCAGTCATTAGGAGATTCTTATCCTGTTAGCTAATCTGGGATATACTCTGATGAAAATCAACTAACATCAAGCAATTTAATTTCCTAACTGAATCTAGTATCAGAGATTCATTCCTTTTGTATGGATTATCCATTTATTGGGGAATCCCTGACTAGGGGTTGTGATCACCTATGGGCAGATGCTGGATTGGGCTTCCCATTAACTTGAATTAAGCCCAATCCAATGTATTGAGGATTGACCCCAATAATATTTAAATTGTATTTAATTCAACTTTAGTGACTAATGCCAAGGATGTTGAAACTCAATCAGGTTGCAGCAAAATCCAATTTCAGCGCTTGCACCCCAATCAACGACCCTTACTGGGACCACCAGCAAATTATGTTGAGGATGGTCCCACTCCCCTTTTAATGTTTATTTATATCAATCAGCAATCAACTCCAAGATCTTCCTTTCCTGATCCAATTATAGCCTCAAGGTTCTATGAAAAACCCCGAGGCTTATTTTAATAAAATTACCATCTTTAATAATCTATTTTCCTTTTTAGCTTACCTAAGGCTTATGAGGCCTATTAACTCGTTGAGGGCTTTGTGGCCCTGATTAATTATGGCACAGGTTTGAGTTGCTCCCCCGTGGCCCAACAAGTGGTACTCCTTCCAGGTGCCCCCGCGTTCCCTGCAAGAGCGAATTTGGGGAAAAGAAGAGGGTTGCTTACTGCTGATGGCCATTGGCCTGAGGCATATACCCTGGGCCTAAACAACCCAGGAGAAACCTGGCCTGTCCCCTGCCCCAAGAGGGCAAGCCAGGATGAGGGGGGCTAAGGGCCCCCAAAACTAGCCTGGGCTTGGTCGCCCAGGCTACCTGGGTTCAATCCCTAATACTGTCCCCAGCGCCAATACTGGGTATCAATCCTGATGCTGGGACCTCCTACCAATACCAGCCCCAGCGCAAATGCTGGGTATCAATCCCAATGCCAGCTTAGCACCAATGCTGGCTCTTATGCTGATGCCAGGGCACCTCCTTGATGATGCTTTCCAGATCCCGCCATTGTGTCCACGCTGGCTACCTTAACCTGTTTCACCCTGCTGCCCAGATCTGGTGCCCCCACCTTGGCTTTGACCCCTGGACGAGGCTTGGATGGGGATCTGTCAGGATTCACCCTTTATTGGGGAAGCCTCAACTAGGGTCATGACCCGCCTAAGGGAAGATGCTAGATTGGCTCCCCATTAAATCTGGGTTAAGCCCAATCCAAAGTATTGGGGATCGACCCCAATAGTATTTAAATTGTTTTTAATTTGACACTAGCGACTAATGCCAAGGATGTTTAAAATAAATCAAGTCTTGGAAAAATCCCTTTCAGCACTTGCACCCCAATTAAGTTACCTTTTTGGGACCACCGGCGAATTATGCTGAGGATGGTCCTGCTCCCCTTGTATTATTTATTTATCTCAGTCAGCAATTTACTCCAAGATTTCTCTTTCCCAATCCAATTCTAGCCTCATGGCCCTATAAATACCTCAAAATTTATTTCAATAAATTATCATCTTTTGCAATCTCTTTTTAGCTTACCTAAGGCTTTTAAGGCCTATTAACTTGCTGAGAGATTCAGGGACCTAATTAATTATAGCATGGGTTGGAGTTACTCCCCTGTGGCCTGACACCTTTCATGAGTTTAACAGATATGATGAGTTAGGGTTACCTGGAGAATCTGCCAGTAATATTAATATATTAATCAAGAGAGACCAATTATCAGGGTTGATGGAAGACCAATAGGATGAAGTTTGTCCTTATTTTAAAATATTAAATTATTTTCGCACAAGATGACCATGATTTAAGTGCAAAGGATGTATTACATTGAGTTTAAACTGGAGATGGACCAGTTAGGATAAGACCCATTTAGAGGTCTCGAGAAGCAGAGGCAGTAGTTACTAAAGAAATTAAAAAGTTACTAGAGCATGGATTACTTGTGCCTTCATCTAGTCTATGGGTGAGTCCAAATTCAATAGCTATTAAGAAGGATGTATCATTTAGAGACATAATTGTTTAACATTGGTTGAACAAAATCACAATAAGGATTCATATCCATACTAAGAATAATGCACATAATAATGGTTATTAGGAATTAAATTCTTATTCACATTAGAAATAATCTATATTTACTATAAAATTGATATGCCTCCAGAAGATCAGAAATGTGTGCCACAATCATGGCACAGTTTTTATCAGCCTATGAGGATGCCTCAAGGCTTATTCAATGCACTTGTAACTTTCCATAAGGAAATAATTACAATTTTATTAGACCTCATAGCACCTTGTGTCTTTTTCTATCTGGATGACTTAAACGTGTTCAGTTGGACATTTATATACCATCTGCATCATGTAGAAGAATTATTTTGGAGAACGGCATCTAGAAAACCTTAAGAATTTTCTATAAAAATGACATTTGTTTGACTGGGAGTTATAATAAATAGGATTTGTTATAAATATTGATAGACTCAAATTCCAAGTTCAGAAGGTGGATGCCATGAAAGGGATGTCAATCCCTATAAGTATTTTCAAAGTCCAGGTCTTCTTTGGAATGGTTGGCTATTATTACCATTTCATTAAGGTTTTTGAAAAGAAAGGTGACCATTATTATAGCTCCTAAATGATTTTAATTGAAGTGTTCATTTTGAATGATGAATTCCAGAGCACTTTAATGAACTATGAAAACATTTGACGTTGTACCTACTCTTAAAATATCTGAATCTTGAAAGGACATTCATAATCCACTCAGATGCTCGCTTATGTCAATAGGCGCCATACTCAGTGCAATTGACAAAAGCAATGAAGAAAATTCATGGCTTATGTTAGCCATTCACTTTATCAAAGGCTGAGAGGAATTATATGATCACTAAGAGTGAGTGCCTTGCATTATTTTGTCTGCAAGCAGATTTTACATCTAATCCATGGGAAGCATTTCCTGGTTGTTACCAACCACACCTTTAAAGGTTTTACAATATGAAGGAGCCAGTGGGGAGATTGGCTCAGTGGAATTTAAAACTGCAAGCCATTGCATTTGATATTAATATTGCACTGGAGACAGAACGAGAATGCCAATGGTTATCAAGGTTACCCGCAGTTCTTGCTGTGCAAGATTAGGCTGATGACCTGTTTGGCTGAATTATCTAAGTAAAATTAAAGGATGAACCAGCCAAAATACAGACAGCGTTTTAAAGGCCATGGAGAAAATGGAACTTATCAATGGCCAACTTTTCAAATTAAAGTACAATAAGAATCCTATTTATGAAGGCCTCTGAAAGAACATATATAATTTGGGCCACGCCAAGGTCGTCAGTCATGGTTAGTTGAAGAAAACATTGGAGCATTTGCCAATACTACTATTAGGAATCATTGAATTATGACATTGCAGATTTCATCGCTTGTTTCTTGGAGTGTAAACTCCATAAATTGCACAATAATGTGAAAAACCCAATTAGTAAAACTGGCTTTTGTGTGGCACATTGTCTCCATCAATATTGGGATCTCTAAGAGTGAGTATGGGAGGAGGTTGCTACATCATTGTTGCCATTGATCACCTCATGAGGTGGGTCAAAACATGAGCAATGAGCTAAGATGATGCGTTGAGTACCACGGAGTTCATCCTAGAGTAGGTAACCAACTGAAACTTTTGTCCTCAGACGTTACTGAGTGACAATAGGAAGAATTTCACAACTTTTATGAATCCATGACTGAATAGATTATTATGGATTAAAGGAGTTGTCTGCTCCTTATTATCCTGAAGTAAATGGTGTCATTAAGTGAGTAGATAGTATGCTGGCCGCCACACTAAATAAATTGGTCTCAGGTAAAGCGTCTTCATGAGTGTCTTATCTGAGCTCATTGACTTTTGTGTACAAATATCAACTTTCATTTGGCGATGAGAAAAATGCCTCTAGTTATTATATGGTTGACAAGCAGCATTACCACCAATTATATATTAAGCAGTAGAACTGACCCCAGGAATATGCGCGGAAAGATACTTTTATCATCTTGCAATTAATATAGTTGACCTTCAGTCTCAGTCTTATGATGTGGTGATAAGAAGAAGAGTTCAGTCTAAGTAGACTGATGATGAGGTTCAACCTAGCCTAAATGGATTTTCGTTGGAGAACGAGTTGCCTATTTGAAACCAATGGTTCAGTCACCAAAACAAGTTGTATGCATTATGGTCAAGACCATTTGAAGCTATTATGAATTGGAAACTGATGCCTACACAATCAAAGATGTTAAAAATAGTTATGTAATTGATTGAGTACATAGCAATTTCCAAAAAAGTGGAACTTCAAGTAAAAAAGAAAAATATAGAATATTGAAAAAATTGAAAAGATAAAAAAAATATTGAAAAATAAAAAGAAAAAGAGTAAATATGACTAAATAATTATTAATTATTTTTTATTCAAGATTCTCAGGTTGCGAGGTGCAAGTCCTTCTTAATTGTCTCTTGGGGAAGGAGATTGAATGAAGATTGTGTAAAAGCGGCTGCCATAGTCAATCTATTACCGAATGCTTGCAAGAGTTAAGGCCAGGCAAAACCAAATTCTTTGCACATGAAGAGAATTTTGTGAATGCATGACGATAATAAAGATCAGAATATATAAGTTGTATATATTAAAAACCCCAGATTGAGGGAGAAGCAACAGTGCAGGAAGTAAATAGACAAATAAATCTGTGTAAGCCTTATAGGGCACAGGTGCTGAAAGCTGTATCACAAGTACATGACAATGAGCTTTGTCAAGTATGTTTGCCATATGGGTAACAGCAAACAAGGGAGATTCATGGGTAGTTTCCAGAGCATATTGTCAATTATTGCCATGAGCAGAAGATATGGCTGAATAGTTCCAGACACAAAGTAGTCATGCAAGCAATGGACTGCATCTTGGAGAGGCGGCAACTACGTGCTTCCTGGAAGCAAAAAAGGAAAGGAGTGGTTAAAATAAGTTGACGTGGGGAGTCTAGAGGACCAAGTGCAAATAACTTGTCCATTGAAGTGAAGCGTGTACACCTCGGTATCTCAATCAAGAATACAATCAAGGTTGAAAGGTTGAAGGAGATTCCAAGGTCCTTGAACAATTTTCCCCAAAGGTCTCTATAGGGGAACTCGACATGTTCCCTATTCCTGATAGTCAGTTCCATTAAAAAATAGTTGGCTTGTAATATTGATCAATTCAGATAAATATGGTAGTAGATCTGAATTGTAAAGGAATGATTGATCCAAATGGGGGAGGATGGATTCATTAGGCTCAAGGATTATTGCTGAATTCAAGGTGAACAGAGCATAATTTAGAAAGGACTCAAAAGAAAGTTCAGTAATAGGCAAAAGAGGAAATATTGTCAAGAAGCAGTCAAAATGATAGCCATCCCTGTTTCCTCTTCAGGGATGGTCACCATTGTTGGAATTTCTCAGGAAGGATTAACTGAATTCGTTTGACTTGAAGTGCTGGATCTAGCAGGGCCATAGATGATACTTCTTCAGCCAGGTTGTGACATTTCTCAGAAAAGTTTAGCATCTGTTTCAGATAGACTGGCTAAGTACCATTCATAGTGGGAGTTTTTAGAGATGAAGACAATTTCTGTATAGTTTAGTCAAGCAAGGTGATGTGTGGTAATTTTGTGACCACATTATCCGTTTGGAAGGATTAAGCTTCACTTATATAATACTTGTTTATTTTTTTAATTTAGCATATAAATTAAGCTTTGAGATGATTAATTAACTGCAGTTGTCTGTTTAGTGATAATAACTGATTGAATGTTTAATATAATTTCCAACGGATGAAAATTTGATGATAGTTACAATTTAAATTTTATCAGGTATTGTTATTGACAACATGTTGAGTAAGTCAGAATGAAATTGGCACTTACTCGTGAGAAACTTGATTATTATAATAGTTGATGTGATAGCTGATTCAAATGGCTTTTGATCATGCTATTTTTAAAAATCAGTTAGTATTTTTACCATAGTTGAACCAATTTCTAGTTTTTTCAGCTAGGTGTGACAAACTAATTGTAATCACCACAAATAACAATACTGCAAGTCTATTGCTCTCGCCTATATATTTCCTAATTTCCATAAAATCTACACCTTATAAATGAGAACATCTTACAAATTATATCTTGTTGTGTTTGTCTGATTCCAGTTGGGGATGTCAAGTATCCATTCACTTCTTAAGTGACAATTGCTTAAAGGAGACTGAAGTCAATTATATTAATCAAATATGCCAGAGTAAGGCCAAAATACTCAGCATTATAAACTTGACTAGACTATTTGTCATCATAAACATAGCAATTCTATATATTAATTAATGAACCACCACAGATAAGAAAACTTGTGCACCAGTAGAAACCTCACAGTCTTTACAGGGTCCTTAAGTTCCCTCCACTGAGTGAGGCCAGCATCAAACTAGTAAGAAGATGGCGACTGCCTTTATGGAGAACACAAGTGGGGACCTTTCATTGGTCATGGTGATTTTTTAGGGTAAAAGAATTTTTTTAACTTAATAAAATTAAAATTGGTCTGAATTAGTTGGTTTATTTTATTTAACCGAGGTAAGCTGACAAGGGGATGGACATTACTGAACTAAAACTAAATATCATAATAAAAAATATTGATTCAAACAAAACGCCCAAAATGGATGGAATGATTGAAACATACCTATCAAAATATCCAACCAGGTGGGCAGCGAATACTGCTATCCCTCCATGGTGGATGGGGAGGGAGGATCGGGGGCTTGTCTTTGGCCGCATCCATATCATCCCAGAGTAGGGTGCATGTTAAGGCAGATAGTAATGGTTGGGGGCATTGGCAGCATGGGGTTCAATATTCTTGATGACTGGAACTTCCAAATAGTTGCCAGCCATCATAATGGCAACAATGTATTTGGCCAAAGCGTCTTCAGCTTTGAGGCAAGCGTCTGGGAGCTTAACAATTGTGGCAATGTTGGTTCAGTTTTTTTGCTTTCAGATTCCGTGCTACTGTTACCACGTTCTGGATGGCTTCAGTGACGTTTTTGTGTAAAGTTTTGACATTGATCTTACTTTGTGTAGTAAAACTATTGGGAATAATGGGAGGTGGAATTCCTCCTGCGAGTGCATCCACAGATCTGGCGGCAGCTTTATGGAGTGGATGGCAATCTGGTGTGGCGGCTGCTTCTACTGCAAGCTGGTGGTCACTGTAGAACGGTTCAGCGTTAAATTGTGGGGTATATTTCTGAGGCGGGAACTTTGCATCCCATTCTGCATTACAGAACCTTTTGACTTTCAGTGATGGTTCATCAACAATGTTACCTGATTCGTTAATTTCAGCCAATAATTCCCATGGGTTTTGGTTGAATTGGATTGGGGAATCAGCATATGGTTGAGGTTTGTTTGATTCATTTGCGGAAGCATGGGATTGAACTGGGATCCAATCTGATGCTTGATTGGAGTAATTGTTTATGGCATTGGGTGAGGAGGAGGCTGATTGGTGGCTGCAGGTGTAGCTGCAGCAACAGGCTTTGGGGGTGGAGGAGGTAGGAGTGTGCCCCATACCTGAAATTGTACAGGGTGGGCAGTGGATTGGAGGTCAGCGGATAAGTTGTCTGATCCATCTGAAGTGGTTGAGTAGGGGCACTTGCATTTCAAGTGGTCTAACTCAAAACATGATGGACATATCATCTGCCCGCCCTTGACGCGGGCCCAAAATGGATGGTCAGGCGCTGAGGGAATAATGGTGCGCTGTGGAATTTATGCCGCAATTTTACTAAATTCAGGGCTTATTGTGGCATATGTCTGAGGTCCAGCAAGTCGTGTGGCCCCATTTGGGACCACAAATTGTAGGATGAGGTTGGAGCCATAGGCTGCCAAACCGTCCATCAGCTCTTGGTGGAGCACTTCAGGGGGGAGATGGGTGGGCAGGCCAGCAAACTGGACCACCAAAGTGGTGTCCATTGGGAGCCAAGTCTAAGTTGTGGGGAGAGGGGTTCCCTGGAATACAAGGGGCACAGTTGCTGCAGTGGCAGCGTCAGCTTCGCAGGTGAAGCTGAGGTCAAAATACCCCTTGTAGGGGTGGAAATTGATAAATCCGGAGGGTATCATCACTGCCTGTGCCATTTTGATAATGGCTTGGTCATGGTATGGGAATAGTTTCCCATATTCAACCCTTAGGCCGTAGCACATGTTGCTCTGGGGGAGCACTAGGGGGCAGCGTGATACCACTTGGGTATGAGCAAGGTGGGTGTCCAGGTCCTAGGGCAGAACGAATCAGCCCATAGGTTTGGAATGACTGGGTGAACCAGTCTGAGTGCATTTTCCTGACATATGGAAAATGGTGAGGGGAGTTTCTGCCGCTGCCCCACGCTGGAGCAGCTGGCGGAGAATCTGAGGACATCAGAGTGAAACTACTAAGGGCAAATTCGATTTGTTTTTTTAAATTCGTGTAATTTGGCTTGGAAAGTTACGCTGAGCAGAGAGAGAATTGGTCTGAATTAGTTGTTAATAAGGCTATATTATGAAAAGTAAAAAAATAACCAAGCACTCTACTTTAGGAAGAGTGCTGACTTTTAGTGCATAAATGGGGTGTGTCAGGACTGCAGCTAATTTGGAGATGATTATCTATCTTGAGAGAGTCTGACAGTGCCAGGTTGATGGTACAGAATGCTAGAGATTCAGCTGCTCTGATGACTTTTAAGAGGGGTTCTCTAGGGATTGTTTGTGGGGCACTCTATTAAAAAATACCAAAGGCCCCTAAATAAGCCAGATAGCTGCAGTAGGGGCAACTGCAGGTCTTAATGGGGAAACCCCCAAGGGTGGTAAATGCAGGGTGTCAGACATTTGCCCTCTAGGGTACAAGATAAGAATGTTGTGGTTTCAAATTGGCCAAGAAGGGGGAATGTCAGATATTTATTAGTCTGCAATGATGCTATCAACTTTATTAATAATAGTAATAATGAGGAACATAGCCAAAAGACCTTGGTCAATTCTGAGTGGAACCCCACTAAATGGGGTAACACTAGTTTGGATACCTTGCGGGCAATTAACTTGAAGTTTAGCAGTAAGGTTACTCCGACTTTGCAACGTACTATGGGATGTCCATTGGTGGGATCTCCCCCAGCCCCTACCAGTCCCATTCCAGCACCTAAACAGGTTACTTCCTTTTATAGGCTCGGCTGGGGTTCCATGAGGTAAAATATTCTTTTGAGAAAGGGAATTGGCTCAAATATATTAAGTCATTACCCCACAGTTATGTCTTACCCCATAATAATTCACATTTATCATTCCGCTTAAATGAAGCGAGTTTTCTGAGCTTCAATAGGCTAACCTCACATATTTCCTTTTTTGGACTAGTCTAAGCTATTCTGAACTTATTATTGAATTTCCCTCAAACCTCAATACAGTTAAATACTAATAGGTCTAAGGTTGAGATGGACGTTTTCTATATTAACCCTGGGCAACGCTTAATAAAAGCTTTAAGAACCCATATTTGTAAAGCTTTTAAAGTTTAGTTTTATTTGTTTTATTAGTGTTATAATCCCTTATTGTTGAATTTTGGCCAAACAAGCACTAAGCGAGCATCTCCCTACGCCTAAATCCAACAAGTGGTGCTCACTACATGGACTCCTGTATATCACCAAAAACTATTTAAACTATGGCAACTATTCTGGAACCAAGGCTAGCTTCTTTGGAAAACCAAATAGCCAGTGCTTTGTCTCGCCTCAAGAGGCTTGAGAAACACTCTTCACAAGGTCCTAAAGAGCCCTCTCCTAATATTATTAAATCTCCTTTTAAAGATAAGTTCACGCCTGGTGAGTTCAGTATCTCTTCCTTCATTTATGTTTACAAGTCTGCAATAGAAAGAGCGACTGACCTATAAAAAACTAAGTTTATCCTTTTCTGCTTAAGTCAAATGGCTCAGGATATCTTGGTTCCTCAAATGGCTATGCTTATTACCTGGAAGAAGGTTAAACAAGCGCTGTTTGACGAGTTTGGTTCACAGCAGAGTTTACAACGCCAAAAACAGGCCTTTATGTGTCTTCACCTGCAAGAGGGAGAATCAATCCCCTCCTTTGTTGTGCGATTCTATAGCAAAGCTCAACCTCTGCTATTGGACAAACTGCTCCCTCTAGATAATGCTATTGCAGCTACCATGGCTAGCTTGGCATCTTATCCCTCTTTAGCAATGCATATTTCCACATTCAAACATACCTTTCAAATGGTATGAGATATATAAGAGGCATTATTAGCAGTGACTGATACTATGAGCCTGAACCTCTGCAAAAAGCTCCAAAGCGAGAATCAACTCTGACCCCTCCAGCCTCTCCATGACTGTATCCCTATGGAACCCAGCTTCTGCAGCCTGGAGCGACAAATTACTCCTCCCCCATGTGAGGATAGCCAGAAAATATTAGCAGTTATGAGGCAGCGCTCCCCTCTAGCTTCAGGTACAAAAGTTCAGCCATTAAAGTTATTCATCATTTTGCCTGGTTCCTCTCTTGCCAAGCGGTCTACTAAGGTGAATAACACAGTACACCCACCTAAACTGCTTCTTAAATCCCCCTCAGCCTCTACTTCAGCTGCCTCTAGTTCAAAACCTGCCATCATGGGGCAGCCCAAGACGATCACTCCTAAGGCAAATGTCAAAGCCAATACCCTTACAACGTCCCCCAAAAAAATTGGTACAGCCACGATGCTCCCTCAAAAAGGCAAACGGGCAGATGAGAGTGATAAGCCCTCCCCTGTGAGGAAACTAAGCTTGTTTCTCCGCCCCCTCTTAGTAACTCGTTGAGGTGCATTGATAATCCCTCTGATGATGAGTCTGAAGGGGTTGGTGAAGACGCAAGATACTATGTTTTTGGAGCTCCAATGGAAGTGCAGGTTATGGATAGGTTGAGGCCTGAAAAAATTAATTTAGCCATAATCTTATGACAGACTTAGCTTCAACAGTTATTGAGGTTTTCTAAGGTGATTGATACCGCTATCGATGCTGATCAGCTTATTGGTTCAGGGATCCAATCCACAAAGCAGGTTCATACCCTCCAATATATTAAAGATAACTACCCTGCGATGGCTCAGCGCCTTGCCTCCACTCTCTTGTTAAAGGAGTTTCTCGCACTCCCACCTACCTTTGGTAACACAATAACTAAGGTAGATGTTGTCATCAATAAGGTGCGCATTTTCGCCATCCTTGATATGGGTGCTCCAGTAAACGTGGTCTCATCAAAACTCATAAATAAAGTTTAAGTTGGCGCCTGACCTGGACTATTCACAAGAGTTTAAACCTTTGGGTTTAACAATACAAGAGCTATAAGAACCTACTCTTATTTAACCATATGTATTGGGAAACTCCTACTGGTTTTCCCAGCTGTGGCATTAACCAATAACGCCTATGACCTACTCATTGGCACGCAATTTATGATTGAGTATGACGTAATTATCAATATGAAACAGGGATTTCTTTCCCTTCTAAATATGAAGTTTCTCTAGTCTTTACAAATGATGAGCCTAAGAAGAAGAAATATACATGAATAATTGAGCATCCTACCTGCGCCCTCACCCTTACATATACCACATCAGGAAGAAACTCTAAAAAGCTGCCTGACTCTGTGGATGGTTCAGAGGGCATTCCATTGTATGCGTCAGAGGAGGTAGTAATCAAAGTTGGTGAACAAAAGGTGATAAACACCAAAATTACTATGCAAATTTCCTAAACTGCCTTCTGCACTTAACATTAATGGAATAAGCCCTTTAAAACTCGGGTAATTCCAGGTATCCTAGACCCTTCTTACCAGTGACCTATCAACCTTTTGCTGGGGAATCTCACTAACAAGTACATGTTGTAAAGGAGCATCAAGATATTGGAAAAGCCATGTTGCTTCCCATTGACGACATCCACCAAGTCCATTATATTGGGTCCATGCTAGGTATGGTACTACCCACTGACCAAGTGATATGCGTTTTGCCCAGTGTTCAGATTTCTGATGATCTAACTCCCAATGAACTTAAAAAAGTTCATTCTTAACTGGAGTCATATAGTGATATTTTCTACAAATCTGTATGGACTATGGGCATATGAAGGGCTGATGCTACATCATTGATGTTGGAGATGACAAGCCTATTTAATCCAAGCCTTATCAGAAATCAAAAGTTAAAGAGCTCCAGATGAGGACAGAGCTTAAACAGTTACTGGACGCAGGGCTGCTGGTGCCATCACAAAGCCCTTGGTCATCCCCGCTGTTATTAATAAATAAGAAGAATGGTGGACATAAAGTAGTTATGGACTACCACAAGCTTAATAACCTCACCAAGAAGGAAAGCTACCCCATCCCACGAAATGATGACGCGCCGGCCCAGCTCTCTGGGTCCAAGTTCTTTTCCGCCATGGACTTGGCTAGAGGATAATGGCAAATGGACCTTTCTCTGAGAGACTAGGAAAAGTGTGCACTTATCTGCAGTGAGGGTCTTTTCCAACCTACCCAATCACCACAAGGGTTGTGCAATATGCCTGCATCTTTTCAGCGTGCAATGAATCACATATTACAGGATTTAAAACTTAATTGCGTGATTGTATATCTAGATGATATCACCGTCTTTTGAACTCTTAATGAGCACCATTCTCATTTTAAGAAGTTTTCCAACATTTGCAGGCCTCTCATATTAAGCTGAAGCCCTCCAAATGTACATTCTTCCAAAAAATTGGACTACCTGGGTCACGCCATCTCCTCAGATGGGATCCAGCACCTCCAAGATAAAGTTGAAGTGATATCCAAGATTCCTGCCCCAAAACCCTCCGTGATATTTAGGTGTTTTTGGGCATGATGGGGTACTACCATCAATTTATCCCCAAATTGGCTCAGCTCAGTGAGCCCCTTGTACGCCTTCTAACTAAAAACACCCCTTTTCATTGGGGATTGGAACAACAAGCTGCTTTTGAAACGCTAAAAAAGCTGCTGCAGAAATAGTCAATACTGCGCCACCCTGATTATAGTAGACCTTTTATGCTGTTTACTGATTCTTCCAACTACGCAGTTGGAGCTATCTTGTCCCAATTGGATGATCATGGGGTTAATCACCCCGTTTCATATTTCAGCAAGATACTTTCAAAGGCAGAACGCAATTATAGCGTCACTGAGAAGGAATGCCTGACCGTATTGCTTGATTTAAACTCTATCGCCCTTTCTTATATGGGATCTCATTTAAGGTGATTACTGACCACGCCTCTTTAAAGTGGTTACATAATATGAAGGATCCCACTGGGCGGTTGGCACGCTGGGTTTTAAAGCTCCAGCACTATGATATGACCATTGTACACCGATCTGGGGCGAGCCACATGAATTTCAATGGGTTGACTTGGCTGCCCATCCTTCACTTAGATAATAGTGAAGCAAAGCGGCTACATTATCTTCTAATGACCCCTGATGCTTGGGAGGATGAGGATGAACCAGTTTAGAAGATACTAGCTCGCCATTCTCATAACACAAAGGTGTATAATGGCCATCTATACAAGAAGGTGGGGGTGAACTGTTTACCCTACCTCCAACCTTCAGAGCGAGTACCTGTCATTATGGAGTCTCATGCTCTCCTAGGGCATATCAGAGTGCAGAAAACTATGAGTGGGTAAGAGAACGCTACTATTGGGAAGGAATTATGGATACCATCGTTGAAGTCTTGGATGCCTGTTTAACATGTAAAAAGCAATCCAACTTTAAAACAAAGTATCAATATCAGCCTACCACCCCTTAACAGCCTTTCCACACAATAAGTCTCGATGTAGTTGGCTCTCTCCCCCAAACTATGGGTGGAAAAGATTTATCTTGGTAGGAATTGATCACTTTATTAAATGGGTTGAGGCTATGGCTATCCCAGCTCAGATGACAAAAGCCACACCCGCTTTTCTTCACCAGTATATCTTTACATGACATGGTTGCCCCAAGTGTTACTTTGTGATGATGGTAAGAACTTCACCTCCCAGGTGGTGAAGATTCTGGCAACTTCCATGAGCGCGCAACAGCCTTTTCAGCCCCCTACAACCCTTCAACCAATGGCACTGTGGAAAGAGCTAATGGGACCTTAGTCTCTATATTACAAAAATGGCCACTTCAGATCCCCTTCACTGGGATCAGTACTTATAAAATGCTCTCATGGTCTACTGCATCATTTACCACTGGATCCTTAAGATGTCTCCTTTCCATGTGTTGTATAGACGGGAACCTGGGGTGCCAGCAATATTAGCAAAAGCCATTTTTACTGATAGGACTGACCCTGAACAACCCATGAGAAAGTTGTCTCAGCACATCATTCAGCTACACTCTGAGGTGATGATCAACTTGACCAAGACTATCATAAAAGAGGGTCAAGCCACTAATGATCTATGGACCCTATTCTTTCCTTCCAATTTCTGACTTTGTGCTTTATTACAATTGTATCACCCCTAGAAGGGAGAAACTTGGGTCCATTTGGGAAGGCCCTTTTTTAGCCACTTACAAGCGAGGAGAGTAGTACTTTATCAAAATTCTTTACTACCAGGGTTACTTTTAATTGAGTTGTAGACAGTTCCTGAAGCCCTATTTTTGCCCCAACGTTCTTGAGGGGGTGATGTCAGACATTTTCCCTTTCAGCTACATGATGAGAATTTTGTGGTTTCAAATTGGCCAAGAAGGGGGAATGTCAGATATTTATTAGTCTGCAATGATGCTATCAATTTTAACAATAATAGTAATAATGAGGAATTTAGCCAAAAGACCCTGGTCAAATCTGAGTGTTACCCCACTAAATGGGGTAACACTAGTTTGGATACCTTGCGGGCAATTAACTTGAAGTTTAGCAGTAAGGTTACTCCGACTTTGCAACGGACTATAGGATGTCCATTGGTGGGATCTCCCCCACCCCCTACCAGTCCCATTCCAGCACCTAAACAGGTTACTTCCTTTTATAGGCTTGGCTGGGGTTCCCTGAGGTAAAATATTCTTTTGAGAAAGAGAATTGGCTCAAATATATTAAGTCATTACCCCACAGTTATGTCTTACCCCATAATAATTCACATTTATCATTCCGCTTAAATGAAGCGAGTTTTCTGAGCTTCAATAGGCTAACCTCACATATTTCCTTTTTTGGACTAGTCTAAGCTATTCTGAACTTATTATTGAATTTCCCTCAAACCTCAATACAGTTAAATACTAATAGGTCCAAGGTTGAGATGGACGTTTTCTATATTAACCCTGGGCAACGCTTAATAAAAGCCTTAAAAACCCATATTTACAAAGTTACTAAAGTTTAGTTTTATTTGTTATATTAGTGATATAATCCCTTATTGTTGGATTTTAGCCAAACAAGCACTAAGCTAGCATCTCTTTACGCCTAAATTTAACACAGGGAGAGCAAAAAACTCTCCAAGTTTTGTGTCTGTTTAGTAATATATTCCTATAGAACGGATCTTGTTATTAAATGTAGTGGAACAGGTTGTGACCAAATTGCCATGAATTGCACCCTAAATGAGGCATATTGATTACATAAAAGGTTTTTGACAGCATCTGTGGTGTGCGTGATAGATTGATGATCAATATCATGGAAGTATTATTTTACTACCTTGTGGAGGGCAGGGATATATGACATTTCTGTGGTTTGGAACATCTGCTCAATGATTTACAGTACTATTTCATGGATGGCAGAGTGCATCAACAGAATTCTTTCAGTAAAAATCAGCAAGGCGGCATGGAGACAGGTGCATGAAAAGCTCATAAAATTGCTGTTTATTGGTTTAATAAAGGAAGGAAAGCTAAATGATTAATTGACAACTTACCTAAAGAGGGTGGTTACCTATATGTGGAGAGGAGGAAGGGAGCGTGGAAATTTGCAATGACTAAGCCTCTTGCTGGACGCCCTAAAAGTCATCCTAAGCTTTGTGATAGAGTTGAGGGGGATAGTATCATAGATATCAGATGGCGTCTTAAAGGTTCTGGCCGCCTATCTGCCAGCTAGAAGAGAAATTGATCGTATACTACAAAAATTGATTAAATTTTGCCAGATGGGTAATTCACTAACATTAATTATGTTGAAACCCATCCTATTTATATTGTAAATTGTACATAATTTCATAGTATTATTTGTGATCTGAAGGTTTAATCCACAATCCAAACCATTAAAATAGCACAAAATCTGATTATATGCAAATTTGGGCTTATATATAAATTTGGATATTTTCTGGCCATCCAGGAGTCCCACTGTCTGCGAGGTTCTGGGAGGCTTGGAAAACAATGCTCCTTTCATCCCTATCCTTTTGGTCAAAGCACTGTGGGGTGCTAATTCAGATGAATAATTTTAAAAATTTTTATTGTCGGAAACCTTCCTCAATGGTTGAGTCCTTGTTGTCACTTTTTTGTGGGCTGACGTGATAAACGCTATAATCAACATCTATGCCCCAAACGGTGCATGAGAGCGTCAGGAATTTTTCTTGTTGGTCAAATCCCTCCCACTACCCTCAGACCCTTTCATAGTCAGTGACATGAACTGTTGGCTAAACACTCCAATGGACTGGTGGCCTTCCTCCTCCCATGCCCCCCAGGGCCATGTTGAACTTCACATTCTAAAGGCCACCCTTGGGTTAATGGATGTGCTGCTGCGGCAAGCCCCGCTGCTTGAGAACATGACACGCCCCCACGTCCACAACAGCCAATTAAGGTCCATGTCCCGCATCAACCTTATCCTTACGCTGGCGAAATTCCAACCTCACATATCCCACTTTAAAACAACAAAAATGGAATTCTCAGACCATCGACTGGTCTTGATAACCTACCACCTACCTGTCACAGCTGCTAAGGCCCAACATTGGTGCAAAATCCGCCCCCCCCAAGCTCGCGTCACCAGGATTTTCCATGTGGGTGGAATCAGCAACTTTGGCAAAATAGTTTGTTGCACCATTTTGCGTGGACCCCATTTCCATATGGGCAACTTTCAAAGAAGATACCATCCACCAATATTGCCACTTCTCCTCCAGACGCTCACGAGCCACATCAGCTGTCATTTCACACGCTCTGGCAGAGTTGGCACACCTGGAGTCCAACATCCCAGCTACAGGATACAGCTCTGCATGGGGCTGGAAGTGGGCGGAGGCAGCCGCCCACCTCAACGCGCCCAAAAGGCAACACAAACATCAGGTTTGTGTTCAGTACAGGGCCAAACGCATCACAAAAGGTGACAAGTGCACCGCATATTTTTTTAAAAAATTTTAGCACCATGCCAGAGCGTAGCCTGCACACAGGTGTAAAGATCGGATGATTCCATCATGGATATGCCAGCTGAAGTGGTAATTGAAACATAAAAGTATTACTCTGAGTTGTACTGATCTGATCCAATTCAGCTGGCTGAAGTGGCGGAATTTCTTGACTGAGCCCACATCTGAACCATTTTCTGATACCCAGAAATAATGAATTTGATTACTCTGACCGAATTATGGACAGCCATTCGCGGTGCACCAAACTGAAAATGCCCAGGCCTGGATGGCATTCCATATGAATTCTACAAAAAGTACTTCAAATATATATCCCCACTACTGTTGGCCTCACTTAACCAGAGCCTTTTGGAAACGCGCCTCCTGCCAGGAGGACAAGAGGCCTTCACCATCACACTCTTCAAGAAAGGGGACAAGCTAGACTTAGCCAACTGGCGCCCCAATTCTTTAACTAAAATAGATACAAAATTTTTAACAAAAATCATGGCTAACCATTTAGGGATTGTAGCATCTTCAACCTTCTCCCCAGAACAATTTGGTTTTATACCCAGAAGGTCGATTTGGGACAACGTGCACTCTGTGGCCAACGCGTGCCAGTCCACAGCCTCTGGGGCACTTGCATTCTTGGACCAACAGAAGGCCTATGATAGAGTAAACTGGGAATACCTCAGGGCCTGCCTCCATAAATTCCGCTTACCCCCTCGCTTCATCAACTGGGTGATGCTGCTCACGGAATCTGCAACAATGGCAGTACGTGGCCCTGGCTTCCTAACGGAAGTAGTCCGCCCTCAAAGGGGCTTGCGACAAGGGGACCCCCTTATCCCACTCTTATAAAACTTCAGCCTTGACCCACTACTTCAAAACGCGAATGCCCAACTCATTGGGGTCCATGTGCCAGGCCAAGCCCCAGTCAAGATGATGGCATTCGCAGATGACTGTGTGGTGGGGGTGTCTAATAATAAAGATGCATGCGCACTTGAAGCTCTCATCCAGGAGTATTCCCGGGTAAGTAACGCTGCACTGAACGCCTCCAAAACCGAAATCATCCTCCTTGGTCGGTATCAAAACTGCTGGGCCCCTGCAACTAGTGCCCAGCCCGGCCCATCTGCTCACAAACGCGCTCGCCCTCCCAGCTCACCCCACACCACCCCACTGGTGCTCCCCTTTGTGCCACGCCCTACCATAGGGCCAGTCCGCCATCTGGGCGTGTGGGTGGAGGCAGGCGGATATGCATCAGCAGTAATGGAGAGTCATATTCTAGACAACGTGACGAAGCGCATCACCTCCCTCAGAGCCCACCCTACTTCCCTTACTGGCAGGGTCATTTTGGCCAACTCTATGCTCCTCTCCAAAGTCTGGTTTGGAGCCCACGCCATTCCCTTCTCCCCAAGCTTCTTCAAATCCTTGCATGCCCTGCTGCAAGGATGGCTATGGTCAGGCCGCCCTCCACCATTACGGTTAGAAGTCATGTTTGGCCCTCATCAGCATGGTGGCATGGGCCTGCTTGACTTCAGAGCCCATGCAGCCAAGATCTTAGGTACCTGGATTGCGGCCATCACCACCCCTACACTCCCCTCCCAACACTGGTCCCGCGCATCCTGCTCCAACTTCTCCCGCGCCTTGGGCCTCAACAATCCATCGAACCCCCACTCCCTGATGAAATACCTGGCTTCACACCCATCAGCCACAGGTCCTCATGGTACTAAAACTTACTACAAATGAATCCTACTCTTCATGCGGAGCGCTGAGTGGAGAATTCTTATTAGCAGACATACAACCTGAAGAGGCCACCCCTCTCCTCAGTTAACACAAGAGGTACAGGGGCTATTCATCCATGATGGCGTGATCCCCATATGGCCCCATGTCTTATCCAGGGTGGACTACCTGGACATGATGGACATCCCTTACTCCATTGAGACCCAAAAAACCATCTGGAAATATGCTCACCATCCTCTGTTGCAGCCTCAAATCCACTCCCATGTGTGGCGCTGCCTGAGGCGGGTGTACTGTACAGCTGAGCGCTCTAACGCTTTACACTCATCCTGTGTCATGTGTGGCCAGTATGGAACGCTGTTCCACCACCTGGAGAAGTGTCCTACCTCTAAAGTGATATGGCGCGAAGTTCAACGTTTACTGGGCCAGAATCAAAAACATCCCTTCAGTCTGTCAATAGATATGTTTGCCTTATCAATGGCTAACCCCCTTCCACCCTCCCTCCGTGCTCTGGTGGTTGCAATCGCCATGTGAACCATCCATACGATTGTCTTGGATGCCATCGCAGGCTCCATCCCCACCCTCCCAGAAGCTGTCCACAGATTCTGGTCTCATTTGGTGGACCACTTTCAAGTGTGGATGTTTGGATACCTCCCACCGCGCCACCAACAGCTGGTATCCTCCTGGTTCCCAGTTTGGTTCATCAAATCAGACCCCTTCCTCCACACGTGTTCAATTGAGGCTACGGCCCCTTCACGCGTTCCCTCCCCTTCCTTATAAGTGGCGTTCCCGCTGGCAAAAAGAGATAGCATCGCTTCTCTGGGGTGCCTTCCCTGTTACTAAGTGTATTCTCAGTCAAGTCAATTTTGGAAGTGTCCATCCCATGGTCGGCCTTCCCCACAATAAATTTAAAATATAAATTTGGATATTTTTGGGAAAGGATTTTGGATATCTTCAGTGACCAGGATACACTTGGGGCGGGCCTGGGGGCACTACTGGAGGGTCCTTGTTGGGATTTTTGCCCATAATTCCAGCTGACTAGGTTACCAGGGGTCACTAGGGGATAATTCCCTATGGCGAAGTGAATTGGATATTAGCTGACCCTGATTTTGGGTTAACAATGTTTGTAGAATTTTAGGTAATTCACCTGGCAGATCTGTCAGAGAGTTGATCTGGGTGAATGCTTAAGATCTCATCAGGCAGAGTTGCTAACGAAATGAGAGCATCTGATAGTTGATCAATGATTAACTATCAAGTGTACCATTTGGATTGGTCAGGTTTCATCACTAACCAATTGGGAATTTAAGGAGCATGTTGCATGGCGAGTGATGCCACCTGTAACTAGCGAATATTCAGTTGTTTGTGACCTGCCTTAATGGGTAACAAGTCCCATTATCTAAGCAGGTCGCTTGCCAAATATGGTTGGTTTACTGGGATTGAGAGGAAAACGTTAGGGACACCTTTACTGACTCTTTCCAATTTAGTTCTCAAGGATGTCCAATGACAGAATCCTAGCCAGGATGGAGAATAACATCGCTGATGAGATGACAATGGGTAATTCAATGGCAACAGCTGCCGTTTTATTAATGAGGTGCTAACTGAGGTTGGGCGCTGAATTCCCACTATAAATTCCCCTAAGAATTCACTTAATAAATAACCAGTAATTACCATAATCAATTACTAGTTCTATTATTCTTCAAGGAAATTATTGCTTGTGTGCTTTAATTGGAGACTCCTTAGTAGTATAAAGAGTAAGGATCAAGGATCCAGAGAAGAGTAGCTGAGCTAAGATGGGGAATTCTGCTGACTGTTTGTCACCAGAGAGAAGCCATAAACAAGGATCTGAGCAAGTATCAAGTTAGGCAGTATAAGGGAACAAAATTCCTATTGAGAACATTTTAAGTATTTTAAGCAGGAATACTGGTCAAGCTTTGGACTCAATACCAGTGCTTAATCCAACTACAAATAATAGTCTTCATACTATTAGCATACAAATATGTATTATCAGACAACGCAAAGAGTTTGCACAACGCCAAACCTGTGCAGTTAATCAATTTAGGGGTTATCAGCTGTGAATAATTAATGAAACCCATAAATTTTATCAGTCCTAATATGAACCACCTCTCTGCACGCCCTTTTAATTAACTCTACAAGATCAGAAGAGGAAATGGGGTGTTGAGAAATTGCTATGACTGGACAATAAGCCTCAAATTAGTTGGGGGATTGGTTAATATATGTCAAAAACAAATTAATAGTATATGAATAATTGAGCGCCTATAAACAAGGAAAAAAGGCGATACCATTCTGGAATAGATATTTTCCTGAAGCCTCCAATGATGAGGTGAAACCAAATGAGCTCTGGCGAATGAATAAAAGCTAAGACAATGGGATCACCTAGTGCTAAAAAAAATAGCTAAGACAAAGGGTAAAAACTGACCAAAACAATGAAGATAAGAGTGTAACGAAAAAGGGGAGGATACCCCAGTGGTAGAATATGGACCTTCTACCACTGCCTCCCCAAGTTTGATCCCAGTAGATGAACTTTGGGTAGGGGATGATTATGACTGTGTTAGTTTTGCGCACCAATGCCCGGAACTGAGTTAGCAAATAGCAAGGCGGTCCATGGAGTTCCTGGCCTATCATATGCCATGCATGGAGGTTTTCTGGGTTTTATCCTCCTTTACCATTTCTTCACTTCCCTTCATAGGCGCGGTATGTCCCCAGATTGGCCCACCTTAAATAAGGATTTAAAAAATTTAGAAAATTTAAAGAGTGGAACAAAAAGACAAGGAGGGATAGGTTTTTATCAGGAGGAAGAGAGTGGTTAGTAGGGAAGAAGAGAAGTCAGCAATACAAGGCTGCTAATTATATATATTAAATTAGGTAAACTGTTCATTGAAGTGATTTGTTTGGTTTTTTATTATATTTGCCATGTTTATTTTGGGGGCTGACAATCTCCATATTGTACATCCATTGCTCAGTGAGCTTAACCCTGTGCAAACCTTACAGCGGATATATACCATAGCTGGCACAACAGGTTCCACATGATGGAAGACCACCCCAGCTTACAGGTTTAACTCTATGTGAACATGAAACTTGTTTTGTATAAATTACTTCAAAATCAAGATATGTTTCTTCAGAAAGTAAGGGTATAATGAATCAGCTTAATGAAGCATCCACTCAACTACATCTGCTTAGTTAGAAAAACAGACAATTGGCCAACCTCTTGGATAATAATATAGTGCAGATACATTGCGCAGAGCATAAATTAACTAAGATTGATAGGGAGAGGTCATGTTATGGTGGACAAGACGATGGATACCAGAGCGAAGAGCTCTTGACTGAAAATATAAGGAGCTTGAGTCACTTCACTTCTGAGGTAAGCTCCAAAATGAGTAAGTACTTTAAAAAATATCCTCACATACTGGCAGTAATCCCGACTTAATAGGCTCACCCAGTACCTAAAGCGGCGGATAAGCCATGCTCTGCTGTACTTCCTGAGCCCATTACTCAGAGGGAATATAGCTATGGGCCTCAAAAAGTTCCCCAGTTCACTCCCAAGGTTCATAGCATGTAAGAGGGGGAAGAGGTCTGTATTGAAATGTTGCCCCCATCTAACTGCAATGGAAACATACATGGGTTTTTCAAGCGGTTTGAATTTGCAGTGATGGGCTTCAGATTGGCGTAATGTTAAGTTGTTTGTTTTTGCCTTGGATGCCAGAAGCACTGACCAAGTTATTTATTACCTTCTAAACAGCTCTGTCACCTACCAGGAGGTGAAGGAGATTGTGCTGCAAATTGCTTATAAAAAGTTGAAAAGATGTCATAGCGGAAGGCTGAGTTCTTAACTAATGGGTTCAGCAGAACGAGTCTCTCACAGAGTTTGCTGACCGCTTCACTACTGAGGCGCATGTGTTAATAGGAGTGAGGACGTTATCTGAAGCCAATGTGAGGATTGTAATGACTACTGTTATGAAGCCATACCATAAACTCTTTAATGCCATAGATCCAGTTTTTCAGTATGATGTACCCCTGCTTAAAATTGTCAATTGCCTGCGCCATCTATCAGCCACGTTTAATCCACCCAATGGGAACAGAACGCATCTGGGGCCGTAGCAAGTCCTTCTTCTTTGAGTGGGTCATCTCTGGTGACTTTTTCCACTCAAAAATTTCCAGCTCTATTATGTTTATGCGCCTCTTCGTCGTCCAAACTACAATCAGCATTCTAACTATTGGTTTGGGCCTTCTCATAACAATAAAGGATGGAAGTCCATGAACCAATATGTTATGTGTGTGGTCATCCTGGGCATCTTGTGCCTAACTGCCCTAAGCGTCAGGTTCATTTTGTGCAGGCGGACCAGTATCCCCATGGAAGAGACAGAGCGAAGTAGAGATGTGACCCTCTAACTCCGCTGTTCCAACCCCCTCTGTCCCACCCAACCCTAAAAATATTCAGCCAAAGCCCTTCAGTTCAATGAAGTATTTCTATATCAGCAGCCAGCTGAAGATGTCCATGTGTTGACTTGGGCACATATAAAGAAATGTTGTGGTGGAAGTGGGCCTCCAGGCAAAAGCAAAGCATCATAATGCTGACTGCTTATCTCAGCTACCAACAATTCCAGTAACGGCATATCTGGCCTATTTGCTGTATGAAAAAATGGTCAGTGGTAGTTATGTGGACGAACCACCTCAAGTTATTTGGGCGCTTGATAGGCTGATGGTCAATACAGTCTGGAAAAACGGTAAGTTATACAAGCAGATTGATGACAATATGCTAAGTTTTAAAAACCTTCCGCTTGATCAGCTACTATTTTGAGTACTCATAAGACAGTAGGGCATGGAGGGTTGCGCAAAACTTTAGAGTTAATGCAACTGCGCTACTATTGTTAGAGTATGTACTTTGATTTGCTTGAAGTGATTTCTTGTTGCCACTAATATCAAATAGAAAAGCTATTCTGCCAGAAGACATCCTATGGTGAGTAAAGCCCCAGTTTACATGGCACACAATTCCTATTGATGTTGTGGGCCCTTTGCCAACAGGCATGAATTGTTCCAAGTATATCTTGGTAGCAATAGACTACTAGACCAGGTGGTTAGAGGCAAGAGCAATAAGAGTTTTGGGGATTGCCACCGTTGACAAATTCATAATGTAATGCATAATTAACGGCATGGCCGTCCACAGTTCATCCTCACTGACAATGGAATAACTTCACCTCAACAAACTCCCCAATTGAATGGATTAATGGCTAACCGCGGTGCTCTAACAACCCCATACAATCTTGATTCTAATGTAATGGTTAAAAAGGTTAACGGAATGCTGGTGAACATACTCAGGAAGCTAGTGATTGATAGACTGTCAGATTGGAGTACCCTCCTTTCCACTGCTGCTTTTGACTATAACATCATTCATCACTCTGAGACTGGAAAGAGTCCTTTTCAGCTGCTTTATGAAAGGCATCCCTTTCTGTATGCATTACTTTACTCCTTCATAGTGGACACCGTCAGAGTATATCTGCAACGTTACCTGATCAACCTTATAAAAGCTTTAATCAAGCTGAAAGATGAAGTGTACTCTTTCAGCTTGGCCAAGGAGAAAAAATTAGGCCGCTGATTAGGTACAGTGTATTGGGCTAGCCAAGTTGAAAGAAGGAAAGATTATTTTATATTGTGACCATCACGGGTTTGGCCAAAATCATAAGTTGTACCACATCTGGATTAGTCCATTTAGAATATTTGTGAAAACAGGTATTGATGCCTACACTATCAAGTACCATGTGAGTGGTCAAAATTTTTATATAAGTGCATGCAAAGTTCCTTTGGGCTTATAAGCTATAAAATACTTATCGTCCAGTCAAGGGGGGTTAATGTTGGAAATTTGTATGACTGGGCTATAAGCCTCAAATAGTTATAGCAGATTAGTTATTATCTGTCAAAAACAATTTAATAGTATACAAATAATTGAGCGCCTAGAAACAAGGCGAAAAAGAAATACCATTTTGGCATGTATATTCACCTGAAGCCTCCAATGATGAGGTGAAACCAAACGAGTTCTGACTGATGAATAAAAGCTAAGACAATGGGATCACTTAGTGCTAAAAAAATAGCTAAGCTAAAGGGTAAAAACTGGCTAAAACAATGACAATAAGAGTGGAATGAAAAGACATGGAAGGGGAGGTTTTTTCAGGAGGAATAGAGCGGTTAGTAGGGAAGAAAAGAAGTCAGCAGTAGAAGGCCGCTAATTATATATATTGAATAGGTAAAGTGGTGCCATTGAAGCGAATGATTTGGTTTTTTATTAGATTTACCAAGCTTATTTTGGGGACTGACGATCTCAATATTGTCCATCCGTTGCTCATGGGCTTAACCCTGTGCAAACCTTATGGCGGATATTAAATATATCACCGATTTTGCAATAGGGGGAAAAAGATGGAGGTTCTTATGGAGCCAGGGCAGTAACAATGCTCATTTACTACATAAGCTTAGTCACTAATAATAGAGAGGGGCTCTACTGGGGGCTTGAGCTTCTTCCTGCTTTTATGTAGGAATTACTCACGATCCAGCTGGAGGGGCATGTCATCTGGACTTACATTATCCTTTCCTTTTAAAAACAGTGTACATGCCTCTCCTGGGGCATGAGCAAGGGCATAATATTATGCCTTATAGAAAATTTGATTGTAAGAAGATACTACCTTTTAGGGGGGTTGGGCATTAGGATGAGTTGCGTGGAAGCTTCCATAAGCTCTACACAGTTTTCAAAATCTCTTGCTCTTGAGTTAGTTATTTCCATTTGAAGTTTAACCCTTCCAAACCTACAGGTACTGGATTGAGCGACGTGATTTATAAGAAATTAAGATTTACTCTGCTTCTGCCTCCTGTAGTCATCTACCATGATGGGTTCTGACGGTGTGAGCATATAACCCTTGAATAGAGATAATAAGGATACATGAAAAACATTATGCTTATTTCAGTGAGGATGGAGCTTTGAATAGAAGGCACCATTTCATAAGTCCTTAACGCCACTTGGGCCCAGAGCCTTTTCATGCTAGTTTACAGGAAGGAGCCTTCAGGTCTAGGTGACGCATTTCCAACATGACCAGTGATCCTTCCTTGATCTCATAGCTTGGGAGTCGGTTTAGTATGCATATTTCTTGTAATAAATCACTGACTAGGACAGGTGCTCACATACAAGATTATGGGGTATGCGTATGTGATTTAATCATTTCTCAGGTGTAGGAACATTAGAAATGAGATGAGTGCGAGTGTGGAAAGAGGGGTTGTAACATAAGTTGGCCTCAAAAGGGGAAAGGCTGGTGGAGGCATGGGGCATTATTATAAGCAAACTGCGCCAGGGGAGGCCTGACACCCATGTGTCATGACTTGCATAAGCATAACAGAGAAGATATTGCTCCAGGGTTTGGTTCACCCTCTCAGCTTGACCACCTGACTGGGTGTAATAAGCGGTAGACCTACATGGGTTGATATGGAGGAGGTCAAGAAGTGTACTCCAGAATTTATCAGTCAATTATTGGCCACGGTTGCTCACTATCTCCTTAAGGGAGTCCAGAGATGGAGAATACATTAGTCACAAGAAAGGCCGCCATCTCTTCAGAATTGATTTTTGCGTTGCAGGGGATGAAAAGGGCAAACTTGGTGAAACGATCAATAACCACCATGATCACATCATACTTATTGGAAGGTGACAACCCTATAATAAAATCTACAAATACAGAGGTCCAGAGGCCTTCTGCTTGTTGCAAGGAGTGCAAGTGGCCCTTTTTCCCTAACCTATCAGATTTGGATTGTGCACACACTACACAATGTGAATCCAGGCAGTGATCTTCTTGGAAGATTCTGGTAAGCTATAGGTCCTTTTAACCATGTTTCCCTTACTCTTTAAACCAGGAAGTCCAACAATTGGGAGCTCGTGATGCTCTTGAATCATTTGTTCATGAAAGGTGGGAGGAAACCAAACTCAGTCTCTGAAAATATTATCATATCCTTTAGGGAATATAGAATATGCTTATGAGATTTAGATTGTAAGTCCTCATATAATGTGATCCCTTCTGAAAAGGGCAATTAGAAAGTAAGTAATTATCAAGAAGGGGAGAATATGGTGGCAAACTGGCATAGGAGAAAGTAAAATGAGCCAGCGTCAAGGTTTGGGAGGCAGGGTAAAAGTAGTGAGGTCAGGGAGCTCGTCTATACTGGGGTTCATGACAGAGTTTCTGCTCAACATGTTTGACAAGTCACCAAGGCCCCTTCACAAATTCATACTTGATAAAAAATTGCATAGATCGCGGTATATGCAGGCTTTCCGGTGGGCAAGCTTTTGGGGTTTTCTATGATGCATCAGGGATTGTTTGTCTTTGCGCATAGTAATTTTATGCAGGGCCCCTTGGAGTAGGTAGCTTTATTGAATCATTGACCAATACATAGCTGCCAGATCCTTGTCATATTGCTAAAACTGCTCAGTGGCAGAGAACTTCCAAGAAAGTATGTAAAAGATTGCTCAACCCCATCATTCTCTTGGAGTAGCAATCACCTAGAGCAACTGAAAATTCAGCACAGGCCACAATGAAGGGCTTAGAAGTGTATGCATGCCTGAGGACTGGCGCTGTAAGAAAAACCTCTTTAATAGAGTAAAAAGCCTGTTGGCTTTCAGGTTTCCATTCAAAGTGTGTGTTCTTACCACTTAGGAATGCATGGGAGCTGCTAGTTGAGCAAGAGGATGGAGAACTTTTTGAGGAAGATTACTGTCCCCAGGAAGCTCCAGAGTTGCTTTTGTGTTGTTGGGGTTGGACAAGACTTAATGGCTTCTAACTTGAATGGGTATACTGCATACTTATCCTTAAGAACTAGATTCTCTTAGAAGGTCACCCTCTCCATGAAAGAATTTGCATTTGGAGGGCTTCTGTAAAGCACCGGCTCCTTTCCAATGAGCCATGAATTAATTGGGAAGCAGGGCCCAAGTCAATGACCAGAGGGCATACAAGGTTCCTGGGACCATTTTGCTAGTGCATGTGCTATAGGAGCACTGGATAAACATCCCTTAGAGGAAAGTTGCAAGTATGCTTACTCAGCAACATGCCCTGACTCCAAGACAAGGTGTATAGGGAGGCAATAGCCTTCCCAATCTCGCTCTCAAAATCACCTCCTGTTTGTATAGTCCAAATATGGCCGCTGTTAGATTAAATTTATCAATATAAACCTCAGAAAACAATAATAAAAAATAAGTAAGGCTTAAATACGGCTTTATTTGATATATTTAGGCAAGCTGATATAAAAAGGAACTAAAGAACCACCCATTCACAAATCCCTTCTCTTATAGCTCTCTGCTGAAAGCATAAAATAAGCTCATCCATCATGCTTAACACTATTTCTTTTTAAATATGCCGTAAGCAAACCCCAATTGTTTTAAGCTGGATTGAATTCCTTAGTGGCTGAGCTACCACACCCAATAATTGTTCTAATTCTGATTTGAATCCACCTTTAAACTAGAAACCACCCACTTCAAACCATTTGGTTTGACACCAGGCCTGATGAAATATATAACCGTCATCCTTCTACAGTCTTAGTCCAAACCTGAGGTCTAGACTAAACTAATGCTCTCTCATCCTCTCTATCTTCCACACCAGCATGTCCTGTCTTATCAAAGATCAGGGCAATGTGATGTTGAGGGAAAACCTCAACCATCACAGCTTCACAAAAAGCCCAGCTCTGTGGATAGCAGCCATGACCGCTTCCAGATCTTTGATATGTTCTCATGAGCGGATTAATGAGTCAAGATACATCAATAGAGAAAAATGAGCAAGAGAAGTGCAGACCACCTAGGACATCATCTATGACGCTCTGGAAAGTTCTGATGCATTCTTTAACCCAAATGGCATCACTTTGATTTGAGATATTCCCATCTTTGTACATATAGCAGTGAGCCAATCATGTCCCTCCTTGACTCTTACTTGATTTAAGGCATTCACAGAATAAAGCATAGAGAAAACTCGTGAATTTGCAATTGACTAAGCTATTTATTGTTTCAATGGGAGTAGATAGGGGTCTAAGAATTGTCACATTATTGACATGCATATAATTAACGCATGGCTGCAGGGTTACATCTGCTTTCTGTGCAAAGACAACGGGGGAAGTGATCAGGGGAGGACTTCTTCAAAATCTAACCTTTTGCTAGCATGTCATTCAGCCAGTAATTAAAGTTTTGTCCTCCTCCTCAGTGCGAGGGTATATTGGGCAAGGTACATTGATGAGTATTACTTCCAGTTAAAAGGCTAGATCATACTCTGAATGAGGTGGAGACCTAGTAGCTAGGCTCATGTCATATAATTCTTTGTATGGGGCAAAAAAGGTTATAAAGTCCAGCGGAAGATCATAAGAGAGAGGAGCAGGAGGTAGGATAGAGCTCAGGGAGGTCTAAAGAGGGAGGGTATCACTAGTGAAAATTTCCAAATGAGCTCGTTAATGGTGAAAGAGAGGGAGTTACTACACAAATTGATATCAACTTGTTGTCAATGCCACCAACTTACACCAAGAATTACTGGGTATAATAATTCTAAAACAGCTGAGAAATGCTCACAGAAAAGCAGAAACTTAGACCAAAGAATTATATTTGTTAATGCACAGCATGACACTTCATAAAGTTGGAGGATGTGCTCGAGATTAGATGGCCCACATCAGTGTCTAGATCTAGTGCTTGTGCGTTTTAAGGCCCATAAAATTATCAGCTGCCTCTGTATCCAGGAGCTCCTTCACAGTGACCTTGTCTTTCCCAAAACAGATGGTGATAGTGAAAGTGAAATAAGCCTGATCTTCATGGAGGGAATCTGAAAGTAAAAGGTCTGTAAAAGAAGGATCCAAGATGAGAAGTGGCCTCTTAATAGCTAGAAAGCCCTGATGAAATGACCAGCTTGGATTCAAAGATTAACCAACACATTTTACAAAAAGGGGAATTGGTTTACAAGTTTAATTTAGGTGGGATTACTGCTGATTAGTAGGTAACGCCTCACCTAACCCAGAGAGAAGAGTGGAGAGCGCTAAAGATAGTGGCATATCATGTCAGGACTGCAGCTAATTTGGAGAAGACTGTCCATTTTAAGAGAGGGTTTGATAGTGCCCAGTTGATGGTACAGATTGATAGAGGCTCAGATGCTCTAATGACTTGTAAGAGGGGTTCCCTAAGGATTAATTGAGGGGCAGTCTGTTAAATAACAATACCAAAGGCCCTACAACAAGCCAGAAAGCTGCAGTAGGTGCAACTGCAGGTCTTACTGGGGGAAACCCCCAAGGTTAGAAAGACAGGGAGAGCAACAACTCATCCAAGGTTTATGGTTGTTAAATAATTATTTATACAGGGCGGATTGTATTATCAAATATTGTGGAACAGATTGTGACCAAAATGGCATGGATCGCACCCAAAATGTGGCAGGTCAATTACAAAAAGGTGGTTTACAGCATCTGTGTTGTGCCTGATATTTTGATGATCAATATCTTGGAGGTAGTCATCCACTATCCTGTGGAGGGCAGGGAGCAACGACGGAAATGTGGATAGAACATCTGCTCAATGATAACCAGTATTATTTCATGGATGGCAGAGTGCATCAACAGAAGTTTTTCAATGAAAATCAACTAGGCGGTGTGGAGTTGAATTTACAAAAAGACCAACACAAAATAGCTGTTTATTGAGTAAATTTAAAGGAAGGAAAACTAAATAATAAATTGGAAACCTACCCCAAAGAGGGTGTTTGTCTATATAGTAGAGGGGAGGAAGGGAGCGTAAAAATTTGCAAAGACTAAGCCTCTTGCTGGACACCCTAAAAGTCATCCTAAGCTTCATATTAGAGTTGAGGGGGAGTTATTAGAAGTCTGATGGCGTCATAAAAGTTTTGGCCACCTGTCCACCGGATCAAGGAAAAACAAGTGGAATAATACCAAACTTGAATAATTTTACCAGATGGGTAATTCATTAACACCAAATTTCACTTAAACCCCGTCCTATTGTTATTGCAAATTGTACAAACTTTTTGTAGTAAATTTTGTTCTATGCGGGTTTGATCCGCAATCTGAACCATTAAATTAGCCCCATTCTGACTTATTATGCGAACTTTGGGCTTATAGTAAATCTGGGTGGGGTAGGGCAATTTTTTGGATATACTTGGTGACCAGGACACACTTGGGGTGAGCCTGAGTGTCCTTCTGGAGAGCCCTAAACTGAATCGCCTCTATGCACAACCCTTGAATCATGTTTACAAGATCAGAAGAGGAAACGGGGTCAGAGAGGGAGTTTCTTAAGGAACCAGGGCAGTAACCCACCGCTTATCTACTACATGAGCTAGATCACTGATCTTAGAGAGGGGCCCTACTTGGGGCTTGACCCTTTCCTGCTTATAAGTGGAAATTTCTCATGATCCTGCTGGAGGGGAGGTCATCTAGACTTACAGTGGAGAAGGGGCAAGTGTGCTTTTATGATAACATGATGGCTGGTAAATATTTTAAGGACATTGAAATATGTCCATTGTTACTTTTTGCAAAATGTCATTGTTTGCCAAGGCCATGGGATTTTGATATAGCAGATGGCTAATCTGATGCTTCAACTGGGGAATTCTTTATGATTTTTGAGCAACTCAGATTTTTGCCCTCATTGTTTCACCCAGTAAAGATTTTTACATTATCACAGCCAAGGAGTTATTGATGCATTTTCTCTAGGTTTTTTCCCTTGATTGGGCGTGGTGATTTCACCCCTTTTAGGGATTTAATCAAAATCTGGCATAAGAGGAGCGTACTTCTCAACAGATGTCACCAATTTCTATGATGTAGGCTTTAGAAGATTCCATGATAATGGGGTAATTGGGGAGCCCGCTGGTTTGGGGTTAGGATCAGTGTATTATGTAAGGGGCAGCAATCACCTATTTCTTGTCAAGGGTATGCACCAAGTCCAATATTTTTCAGAAGCATTGCTCAGAGGGCATTGCCATTCTTTGTTGAAAGAGGTTTAGCTGCCTATCCATTGTATTCCTACAGTAAGGATCCTTTACAGTGCTAGATTTTAAAAATTACTTTATTCCCGCCACCCATGTGTGCCTTGCACTCCTATAAAGAGATCTTGCTGGTTGATTTAGGTCTTTTGTCCAATTATGTGTCTTCTGATTGTCAATTTTCACATGACCTCCCTTCTCAGCCCCCAACTTCCAAAGCATGCACAGGACCCCTCAGTTTCCCGCCTGTTTCCAAGAACAAGGTAACCTATTCTTGCCAAAAGTTATTTACACTTCCAATCTACTCCCCAATGATGCATCATCATGCCCCACCTTACCCCACCAATGATGAAATTACTCTTTAGGGATAAAGTCAAATAGTCCAACCATATCAGAATATTGGAAAAAAGGAGAGGGTAATATTAAGCCTTCCACAAAGAACAATAAGCCAGGTGGTGCCTACTACCCCTTTTCATATAAAAAAGGCCAATTTTATTTTTTAGAAAAAAAACTCATATACTTCATGCCCGCTCCAATCCCCCACCAATGACTAGTGTTTGATATGTTGAAAGGATTAAGCTACTGTGCAGACTCATCTCAGCTATACTAAGATGTCAAAAAATTCTTCAGATAAGTCCCCCAATGCCACTGCCCATTTTAAAGTTCCTAAATCCTCAAAAATTCTAGTAGCTGAATATTTTATGATGTACAAAATACAATAATTTTTATTTCTTGAGAGATTTGAAACTCTTACACTAAGTCCACCCTCCCTTATATTATTTTATCAAGATCCCTTTCTGATTTTTTATGAAAATTTATAGTCAATTGCCAGATCTCTGAGGATGAAACGCCTCAATCTGAAATATTTTTAAAAAAGTTTAAGAAAGTTAAATTAGGGAGAAGCCAATCATGGCGTGCCCTATCACTTCTCCCAATATCAGTTCTCATGACAATTTACAAACTGACCCTTTCATCCAAGCATGAGCCCAGGAGCCTGCAACATGAGAAAACGCCAATCCAAGAGCTACAGTATCCAAGAAAAGTGCTGCCAACTGCAAAACCCCCATTCCCTATTTGAAGGCCAGTGGCCCTACTTGTAAAATTATTTGCCTATTTTTTTAAGTCTATCATTTGGGTTAAAATAAAATAATCTTTTCCCTTCTATGGGTTTTATTTGCCATCTTATAAGGATTTCTGTGCATCATGGTGCCCATCAAGGCCAGTTCAGTGCTTCTGCAAAGCTGGCTCCCCATTCATTGACTAGAGTGCTATGGGGCCATTTTATTCTTGCTTGCTTGGTGCCTCAGGTGGTTCCTCGTAAACTGTGCAGTACTCACCAAAGAGAATTTGGCTTCCACACACCTTACAATAGGCGATCAGACCTGCTAGGAGTTCCTGGTAAAGTATTTTTAGGGTGATTGGGAAAGCCTGAAAACTGGACAATGAGGTTTGAGTCTGCCAGAACCTGATTACATGTAATGGAAATTGATATGTTTTTGTAAGGTAGTAGAACCATTACCACTATTGTGGCATCAACTTTGCAAGAGAAGCTAAGGTCAAAATATCCTTTAAAGGGTGGAAGTCAATGAAGCTATAAGGCGTTATTACACCTGGGACAGGTTGATTATTGATGTATCTTCACTGGGGAAGAGGGTCCCTATTTTCACCCAAAGACCAAAATGCATGTTGCTCTGGGGGCGCACCAAGGGGCTGTGTCATGTCCCATGACCTAATTGTGAGAACTAACTGTAAGTACAAGGAGTAGTGCACCAAGTCAAAATGGATCAAGTTGGCCAATCTCCCTGATCTAAACATATCATATGCCAACGTTGGGTGAGGGCCATGTATGCCCAAGTTAGTTCTAAGGGTGTGCATGATGGGGTGACAGGTATTTCATCCACAGCCTTTAGATTCACTATTTATAAAATTAACAAGTATGAGTGTTGCATTTTAACAGAAAGCGGAAAGCAAATACTATTCTATTTACCAAACTGTCAGACATTCTCTTTCTCAACTTAAAAAAAAGAATGTTGGAGGTATTAGTGCTCCTGAATCTGCTACCATGATTGGCCCATCTCCTGCCTGATCTTCCAATAATATTTTAGTAATCCATGATATGAGTACCAATGGTAAAAAGACCTTAGCGGATTCTCAGTGGAATCCTAACTATCAGAAAAATATAGTCTATCACAAAAATTGGCTTAAAAAGGTAATAACTAAAAATAGGATTACTCAGACTTCTTGGCCAAATTTGAGGTGTTCAATATTGCATGGATCTGAACCTCTGCAAGGTGAGAAGATTTTACCCATTGATAATTGGGTGTAGATTAACAAATCATTACCACTCAGATCCGAACCCTCCCAAGGTGAAAAGATTTTACCCATCAATGATTGGGTGCAAATTAACCAATCATTACCATGCAAGTCTGACCACCGCCAAGGTGAGAAGATTTTACTCGATGATAATAGGGTGAAAATTAACCAATCATTACCACGTGAGTCTGACCACCGCTGAGGTGAGAAGATTCTACCCATCAATGATTGGGTGCAAATTAACCAATCATTACCATGCAAGTCTGACCACCGCCAAGGTGAGAAGATTTTACCTGACAATGATAGGGTGAAAATTAACCAATCATTACCACATGAGTCTGACCACCGTTGAGGTGAGAAGATTTTACTTGACAATGATAGGGTGATAATTAACCAATCATTACCACATGAGTCTGACCACTGTTGAGGTGAGAAGATTTTACTCGCTGGTGATTGGATACAACTCATCAAATTGTTACCACATGGGTCAGTTTTGCCTCAAAATATTTATCTTCGATCTGATAGGCCAAAAGCCTATATTTCCTAATTTAGATAACTCAGCTTTGTATACTTTTGCCTCAGATACCCATGGTCTCAAAATCTGAACTAGCTTAAATAGGAAAAACTAGTATTGAGAAGAGGACCTTTCTTGGTTTTGCCCCGCTTAAAACAATAAAAAACATAATATCTTTAATAAAGCATCATTTTATACTTTTATTAAAAAGTAAGATATTCACTTTGAAAAAATATTTGTGGCATCCATCGGTGGATCCCACAAACTGGTGCTCACTACAGGGGATTACCCTGAATACTTTGATAAGTATTAAAAAGCAATGGAGGCTGTCAACGTGAGCAGCTCTCCTGAATTATGATTAGTTGCTCTTGAGAAGCAACTAGCCAGCTCTTTCTCCCGTCTTAAAAAGTTAGAGCAACGGCCATTCAAAATAACTATAAAGGACAGATACACCCCAGGTGAAGGGAGTGTTGCCTCCTATTTGTACGTTTATGAAGCTGTGATGGATGGCGCCACTGATAGATATAAAGTTCATTATATTCTCCCTTGTTTAAGCTGCAAAGCCCAAGAGTTGATCGTCCCTCACCTGGATCCTCAGCCCACCTGGCCATATGTTAAGAAGGCCCTCTTGGCTGAATTCAGATCCAAGCAGAGCTTACACAGAGAAAAACAGGCTTTCATGCGCCTTACCATGTATGAGGGTGAAACCCTCTTTAGTTTTGCTGAGCGGTTCTATCTCACTGCTCAAAGGCTGGCTACGTCTAACCTGCTTACCATGGATGATGCTATCACCACCATATTAACAGGATTAGCTTCACAACCCTCTCTCGCCAGACATATCATATCAGTGAAACTCCACTTCACAACTTTCCATGATATAAAAGAGGCTTTGTTAGACGTACCCCATAATCCTTTAAGTGAGCTGCAGCCTATTGAACCGTTAGAGGTGAGGCCACCTGTGCCTATTCTCCCTGAAAAACCTGCTGTTTCAGTGTGACTTAAACTGGACATCCCTCATTCATGCAAAGCGGAGATCCCCACTGTGGTTTCCCCTTTAGCTCAGCCAATAGGTGCGCGCTCTAAGGGTATAACCTCCAGAACTACTGGGGTTGTGAAAATGCTGGTTAAAGCAAAGCTAATTACCCCACCTCTCATGGCTGTCTCCCCATTTGAGTTACAACCTTGCCCATGGTTGACAATACCCCTGAGGCCGACTTTGAGGGGGTTACAATAATGTTGGGTACTATGTATTGGGAGCTCCCGCTGAAGTGGAGGTCCCTGATCACCTAAACGCCGAAGGAGTAGATGAAACTACCATACCAAAGAATACTTACCTCCTCCAAGCTATAGGTTGTATGGAAACTATTGATACAGTCAGCAACGCTGATCAGCTCCTATCGAGTTTAATTCATCCTTTACGCCGAGGAACAGGAACAGGGAAAAGAAATGTCAGCGTAGGGAAAGGCACACCTATTGTTGACAAATCTCATGTGCCTGACTCATCTAAACAACTCATGCCAGTACCTCGCGTTACCAATACCACAGGGGATGATTTTGAGGGGGGTACAGATAAGGTCAGCTATTACATTGTAGGAGTACCTGCTGAAGTGGAAGTCCCTGATCGCTTGAATGCTGGAGGAGTGGATGAAGCCACCATACCTGAAGAGATGTATCTCTGCCAAGTTCTAGGGGAGCCAGTCAATATCAATACTACCAGTGATGCAGATGAGGTGTTGTCTCACCTTATTCACCCTATCCAGCATGGCCATACCATGCAGTCCATCCAGGAAAATTACCATGAGACCGCGTGTAAATTAACCTCCAATTTCCATCTCAAGGAGACCTTAGCGCTATCGCCCACTTTGGGGGGGATACATATGAAGGTCAAAGTGGTTATTCAAAAAGTTCAGGTGATGGCTATCTTAGATACTGGCTCCCCGGTGAACATAATCTCCTCCAATTTGATGAAAAAAATCAAACTTGCACCTGACTTGGAGTACAGCCAAGACTTTGGAACCGCTGGTCCTAACAACACCCGCGCACTGGGTGCTTACTTGTCTCTTCCCATTCAAATTGGGAATCTTATTCTATTGGCCCCCACAGTGGCTTTAGATAACAATGATTATGATATGCTTAAAGGTACTCAGTTTATAGTTGAATATGATGGCATTATCATTATGAAGCAAGGGTTCTTGTCATTGCTCAATTATGAAGTCCCCTTAGTTCTAGCCCATGAAGAACCCAACAAGGAGGAATACTCTTGCATGGACGAGTACCCACTTTCCGCCTTACCTATACATAATACCAACCTCATAGAAATGGTTACTAAAGAAGTCCAAGCTGCCAATGAGCTAAGCTCCTCTACTTTCTTACCAAGTGTCAGATAGGGTTTTCTATTACCACAATTGCATAACTCCCCAAAGTGGCAAACTTGGATCAAACTGGGAGGGGACATTAATCATCATGTATAAGAGAGAAAATGAGTATTCTATAAAGTCTTTGGCTACAGGAATTATCATAAAATGGGTACATAGCCACTTCCTATGACCCTACACCCCTCCCAACATTCTTGAGGGGGGCAATGTCAGACATTCTCTTTCTCGACTTAAGAAAAAGAATGTTGGAGGTATTAGTGCTCCTGAATCTGCTACCATGATTGGCCCATATCCTGCCCAATCTTCCAAAAATATTGTAGTAATCCACAATATGAGTACCAATGGTGAAAAGACCTTGGCAGATTCTCGGTGGAATCCTAACTATCAGAAAAATACAGTCTACTACAAAAATTGGCTTAAAAAGGTAATAACTAATAACAGCATTACTCTGACTTCTCAGCAAAATTTGAGGTGTTCAATATTGCACAGATCAGAACCTCCATGAGGTGAGAAGATTTTACCCGTCAATGATTAGGTGCAAATTAACAAATCATTACCACTCGGATCTGAACCCTCCCAAGGTGAGAAGATTCTACCCATCAATGATTGGGTGCAAATTAACCAATCATTACCATGCAAGTCTGACCACCGCCAAGGTGAGAAGATTTTACTCAATGATGATAGGGTGAAAATTAACCAATCATTACCACATGAGTCTGACCACTGCTGAGGTGAGAAGATTTTACCCAATGATGATAGGGTGCAAATTAACCAATCATTACCATGTGAGTCTGACCACCATCAAGGTGAGAAAATTTTACTCACTGGTGATTGGATACAACTCATCAAATCATTACCACATGGGTTGGTTTTGCCTCAAAATATTTATCTTCGATTTGATATGCTGAAAGCCTATATTTCCTAATTTAGATAACTCAGCTTTGTATACTTTTGCCTCAAATACCCATGGTCTTGAAATCCAAACTAGTTTAAATAGGAAAAACTAGTATTGAGAAGAGGACCTTTCTTGGTTTTGCCCCACTTAAAACAATAAGAAACATAAAATCTTTAATAAAGCATCATCTTATACTTTTATTAAAAAGTAAGATTCTCACTTTGAAAAATATTTGTGGCATCCATTGATGGATCCCACACAAACTACCTAATCTGGAAAAGTCAACTGCAAATAAAAACTCAAGTTTGGGCTTACTCAAATTACAGTTCACTGCTAATGTTAAGTTTATTTTATTTGTCAGGCTTGGCTCAGTGATGCAGCGAGATGTTTGTGGCTCACCTTCCCCAATTTCCTTACAATCATTTTTCTAAGACAAACATCCTTATTGGTAATCTCACACAATAAACCCTTCTATATTATATTTTAAGATTAATCTTTTGGTTGACCTTGTAGATCTCCTCTCAGAGATCTCTATTAATATAGATGTGGACCAATCCTGTGGTGTTTTATTCATTTTGTGTCTTAGTAGTTTTTCCTCTCAGCATCTGGGTAAGTATTCCCCATCACCTCTACAAGAACTAAAGAGTTAAAGACATTCTCCTGAAAGGCTGCATAGCACCACCCATGAGTGTACAAGATGGAGGGCTAGGTCCATTGGTGGATAAATTAACCAGATGGATTGGGAGGGCTATCAGAGCCAGACCAGGCATACTTCAAGTTGTACAAAATTATTGGGGCAGCGAGCTTTGAACTTGTTGCCAATGATTAGGGGAGCATAATAATGGGAGAGGTTTAGTGTGTTTTTATTTAAATTTATTATGAGGCACGCCAAACAGGGGATGGACATTACTGAAGCACAGAAAGTGACAAAAAAACAGAACTAACTAAACTCCCAGAATAAAATAAAATGACCATTCAAAGAAAGGGCGAAACATAACAGTCAAGACACCAACCTACCAGGTGGGGCAGTGCCGAGGCACTCATCCTACCATGGTGGAAGGGGAGGGGAAATTGGGTGGTTCATTCTCAGTCTCATGCTCATCATCAGCAAGAGCATGGGCCAAGGAGGAGAGCAAAGGGGTGGGGTTATCAGCGACATAGGGAGCAAGGTCAGTAACAAGTGGCTGCTCGAGAAATTGATTGTACAACAGTAAGTCACCAATGTATTTGGAGATGGTGGCCTCTGCCTTAATGCAGAGGGCAGGGAGCTGGGACAGTGAAGCCATGGAGGCTCAGGTAACTCGAAAGTTAGCTTGTGAGGCAGAAACCACTCTCTGGATGGCATCCTTAGCGCGCTTATGGGCAAAATCAATGGTGAGTTTGTGGTTTACAGGTGTGGATGTCCTGAGGATGGGGGTGGGATTTCTATGGCTAGTGCTGCTACTAATGACTCAGCCAGTTCATGGATAGTGGTTATCTCAGGGTGGGTGGCTGCTGCAATAGCAAGCTGGTGGTCTGAGCGGAACTCCACAGCATTCAGTTGGGGGGTTTAAAATTGTTGAGTGACTGGTTTGGGATTCCAGCTCTGGATAAATTCACCTTATAATGGGTTGTGATGCCTCATAAATTACCCATCTCATCTGTTTCAGCCAATGAGGACTATGGGTTCAAGTCAAACTCAAAATTGGGGTCTGCAAATTGAAGTGGTGTGGCTTGCAATTGCAGAATAATGTGGGAACCCACATTAGTCCAAGCTGATTCCTGATTGGATGAGGTGCAAGTGGCACTGGGTGAGGCGCAGGTGGCACTGTCCTGAGGAAGGGGCTGATTGGCTGTGGCAGGCCCCAAGGTGGCAGCAGGCTTTGGGGGAGGGGGGTAGTATTGTACCCCATGTCATAAAAGTAGTGGGGTGTAAGGCAAAGTGGGGGCCTTGCGATGGCCATGCTGGGTCAGCTGAAGCTGCAAGGGATAGGCATTTGCACTTTGAGTGATCTAACTCAAAGCAGGAAGGGCAGATTGTCCTCCTGCCCTCTACACGGGCCCAAAATGGGTGATCAGGGGCAGAGGGTATGATGGCGTGGGGTGGAAGAGACAAAGCAATTTTAAAATTTTTTGGGCTGATAGTGGCAAATGCCCAAGGCCCAGCTAGGCTAGTGACCCCATTGGGGACCACAAACTGAAGGATAGGGTTGGAGCTATATGCAGCTAATCCTTCCATTAACTCCCAATAGAGTACTGCAGGGGGGAGGTGAGTGGGCAACCCACAAATTGGATGACCATTGTTGTGTTGGTGGGGAGCCAGGTGCATGTAGTTGGTATGAGTGTGCCCTTAAAAACCAGGGGCACAGTAGCTGCAGTGGCGGCATCAGCTTTGCAGGTGAAGCTGAGGTCAAAATACCTATTAAAGGGTTGGAAGTCAATGAAGCCAGCTGGCTGCATCACCACCTGGGCCAGGTTGATAATTGCTTGTTCCTCATATGGGAACAATTGTCCATACTCGACCTGAAGGCCAAAATGGAGCTGGGAGTGGGGGAGAATGAGTGGGCTGCGAGTCACCACTTGGGTTTGTGCCAGGTGGATGGTGAGATCCTTGGGCAGAATAAACTGACCTAAGGACTTATTGGGACTGGATGATCCAGACTGAGCATATTTTCCTGCCAGATGGAAAATACTAGGTAGGGTTTTGCCGCTGCTCCACACTGGAGCAGCTGGTGGCAAATCTGATGTCATGGGGATTGAATGGCCACAGTTGGCATTGGATTGCTAATTGTTTACTTACTTTTTTTGGTTTTTTCTAATAAAATTTCTTGAAAGTGACTTCAAGCAGAAAGAAAGCCATTAGTGTGTTTTTTATCTAGTCTTTTAATTTGATCAATAAAGTGATTGAAGTGAAAGAAGGGGTTAAATAATTTAGTTTATATATCTAAGAAAGGCATATAATTTACTTTTTAATAGTAGGTATTATTACAACCATCTAGTACTAAAAAATAGTAGGTATTATTACAAAAGTGTATAAATCTTTATACAGAAAGAAAATCAATATATATTATCATTTAATTAATTTCATGACTAATTTTAAACTAAGGAAAACTTCTATATTCAACTATATACTTTAGCTTTTGTAATTTAAAATTATATATATGAATGTTAGTCATAAGTTATACCATTTTATCTATATAAATAAAGTTCTACAGGGGTCTAGGTTGTTTGCAGTAATCTCAGAATGTACCAAACAAATTTAAATTAAATTTTGCATATAATAGAAGGTACCCAGCAGAATTTTCTCCACTTTATCTGATAATGATAGGTTGAAAATAAATGAGCAATTGTAAAAAACTCTTTATGAGATACCAATATATCTAGCCTCAATTAACCTATGTTTTAAGGGATGACAATACTAAAATTAGATTAAGATGAGTATCAACCAGATCTGGTTACACCTAAACCCTGCCCTCTCCAGATTGGGATCAAGAGGTTGATCAACTATTTATTTATAATATTAGCTGTTTGTTTCAGCATTGCTTGGGTTTAAAATTACCAGAAAATTCTTATCTATCTTAGCTTTAAAACTAAAGATGGGTTGTAAATAAGTTGAGAAGTGAAATATCTTTTACATTAATAAATAACAAAAAA
>JAKSZP010008473.1:0-53929 GCA_022478985.1 Massospora cicadina
AAGACCAGCCAGTGGTCAGAGAATTCAATTCTTGTTGTTTTGAAGTGGGAAATGTGGGGTTGGAATTTTGCCAGCATAAGGATAAGGTCTATGTGGGTCATGGACCTTAATTGGCCATTGTGGACGTGGGGTCACATCATGTTTTTGAGCAGCAGGGCTCGCCACGGCAGCACAACTATTAAACCAAGGGTGGCCTTTAGAATGCAAAGTTTTACGTGACCCTGGGGGGCGTGGGAGGAGGAAGGCCAACGGTCCGTTGGTGTGTTTAGCCAACAGTTCATATCACTGACTATGAAAGGGTCTGGGGGTAACGGGAGGGATTTGACTGATGAGAAAAATTCCTGACGTTCTCATGCACATTTTGGGGCGTAGATGTTGATGATAGCATGTGACACGTTGGCCCATGAGAAGGTGACAATGAGGACTTGGCCATAGAGGAAGGATTCCGATGATAAAAATTTGAAAAAATTGTTTTTCTGAACTAGCACGTCACAGTACTCTGACCAAAAGGATAGGGATGGGAGGAGCATGGTTTTCCAAGCATCCTCAGAACCTCGCGGACAGTGGGACTCCTGGATGGACAGGATATCCATGGGTAAATTTTTTTGTAAAAAACTCAGTTTCCTAGCCCAGGATGGCGAGGCCTTAAGTCCGGCGATATTCAACGTCCCTAAAGTGAAGGTTTCCCCCATCACACCTTAGTTGTGAGGGGGTGGGCACCCGGGCCCACTAGCCTCCTCTAGATCCCCATGGGCCTTCATGGCAGCGCGGGTGTTTGCAGCAATGCTATTGGTAGTTTTGTTGATTCTAGCAGAAAGGTTTGCATTGGCTTTTGCCTTTGCTTTTTGTTTCCCCAACATCAAACGAATTTTTTGTGGTGTGGATGAGTTTGGTTCACCATCGAGTGGGTTGAGAAATTTTTTTCAGGTAAGTTGGAAACCAAGTCAGTTTCAACTTGAGCTTGGTTGCAAAGATTGGGTGAATTGAGTCGCCCATCGGATCCTCAGATTGGGTGGCCCAATTGGCATGGGCTTCCTAATCTAATTGGTTGATGGATTCCCAAGTTGCTTCTGCCGCGAAGGTTTTGATGTCCTCCTGGCGTTGGGAGTATGGGATAGTGGTGGTGACTTTGGCCATTTCCTTGGCCGCAGCCCTGTGGGCCTTCTTGGCCTTCTTCCTCTCTTGTGGGGAAATAGGTTTTACCAGTAGGTAGCAGCCTTGTGCTCCCCACAGGAAAACCTCTTTGGTGCTTTCAGTTGGTTCATAGTGCGCCTCTCCACTGGCCATGGCCGCCGAGGGGTGCTCTTGGAATGTGATGCCCTCCTTGGTGGGGCATGCATGTGCCTTATGGCCAAATGCATCACAGTGGGTGCAGATGGGGGGCGCGCTGTCCACGGTTACCTGAAAAGGGTGGGTGGTATGCCCTTCAATATTGATATATGTGGAGTGCGGGATCTGGGTTAGGTCCTTCACAATCTCCTTGGTTGGGGTCAGAACTGTGATGGCTTTGCTGGTGCACAGGTGTGGCATCAGCGTAAAGCGTTGCATCTCGAAAGATTTTATATTGCCATAGGTGAGACCATCTTTCAGGTGTTTCTCTAAAATGGCACGCTTTACCATAGTAGGCAAAAAGTCAAACGTGAGGAAAATTTGGTTGGATTTTGTCAATCTGGTGCATTTGGTTTCAACGACCCATTGCCCTTTGGGGAGGTCAATCACTACACACACTGCAGCAGCTTCATCTGCTACCTCCTTGTTTTCAAAACCAAGGTCCAGCCAACTGCATGACATGGAGTGAGGTGCAACGTACACCGCAGTCAGGAAAAAAGTGTGCACATCCCCACAAAATTTTTCCCATAGAGATGTTTGTTGAATGTCCAGAATCACATGGACTCCGTATTCCAACAACAAGAGTGGTTGGAGTGCAGCGTTTTGATGTACTGGTTGCATAGCATTTGCCAAGCGAGGATTTCTGTTGAAATAGTGACTGCCAGTTTTTTTAAATTTTTTTCTATTCCGCCAGTTTCTCTGGGGCGTTTTTGAACGTTTGAGGCCGCGGGTCTACCACCTGCCCCCTCTTAACTTACTTGCACAACTGCTCCCTAACATGGGCGCAGACTAATCTCCTCTGTGAGATTATCAAACTATAATCAGACTTGAATTTAATAATTTGGAAAAGTGATTGCAACGAGAGAGAAAAGTTAAAGAATAATAGTTTTATTATAATTAATATTTTAGTTCGCACTTGAGGTAGGGTAGAGGATCCAAATTCAGACTTGATGGGCATTTGGGCTAAAATTAAAAATAAAGAGGATTATACTTTGACTCATTGGGCTTTCAGGCTGAAGTTACCAAATAAAAAACCCACTCCATACTCATTGGGCGTTTAAGTCAATAATAACAGACCAACAAAGGCTAATCAGGAACCTTAGGGCTTATGTTTGAGTCAAGAGGGGGGAAATGTCAGATTCTGGTGGTTGACTCGAAAATAAACCTTCAACAACCATCAGATTGGGCCAATTATATCTTCAGCGCTTGAGCTATCACCTATACTCTCACCTCAAAAGCCTATTGCAATTATAAAATTTGGGCTGAATAACTTAATGTCAATATGATTAAGTATCTTATCTAAGCGCTCAGGGTGAATATAATCACATAGTATGGCCAATTTCCTATGCATCAAATCTTGGAAATTGGTCCTGATTATCAGGAACACAATCAACTAAATTGTATACAAAATCGTTTGGGAACAACCCAAAGTTAACATCTAAAAATCCCATGGACCATCAGATGACAAAAACTGTAATCAATTTTCCACCCTAGGACAAAATTTATATGTTGATCCACATAATTGGCATGATACACTTGCATGGACTTCCTTAAAGGGAGTCTTTAGTGCTATCAAGGGAGAGGCCTGGTGACATCCCACTTAGGGGTACATCATCTACTTAAATCAAGGAAAGAATTTCACAGAAGGTGTATTTCATCAGCAGTATGATGAATATCAAATCCTGGAGATCTTAGGATAATTTTAAATGCTTTTATCTCGCAATTTTCATACCTGAAATCACCCCAATTTTGAGAGTATTTTGCCACCAATAAACCTAAGAAAAGGTTTCAGTTGTATCATAGAAAGGGCCAAACTGAGGGGGTAAAATATCAGTTGACATTTTGTGATTGAATGTGGTTAGGAGATGCACTAGAGGTATAAATACTGGCGCCTGGCCTAATGACTAATTATCTAAAAACAGCTTATAATAAAAGTTATATTTATTTAATCTCTTTCTTAGTTTTCTCATTGAATCCTTTTTTTGGAGAAAGTGTCATAAGCTGAACACTCCTAATCCACAGCTTTTATATCTACCTTCCTCAGAAGAAGTTCCCAAACACAAAGGGAAAATTACGCCCCAAATCGGCTGGAAGAGTTGGGGTGATTATAGTAGGCCTAGTGAGCTTTTAAACGGTCCAGATACTGTAAACTACAGGCATTATCAAGGTTTATCACCAGAACTTTGACCCAAATAGATGTACAGGATAATAATAAATAAGCGAGTGATCCTTGTATTTTCACAGAAGGTTCAAAGGCGTTTTGGACCTGTTTATTCTAGGTAAACAGCTCTTCCTTATTCAGAAGTTTTCCAAAAAATAATCTACAGATACAGCTGATATAAGGAATGAAGCGCCAGTAATATTTGAATATTCCTAGGAAACTTGTGCAAAGAATTTATATGCAGGCATAGAAATCTGCTTTATGGCTTCAACATTTCAGGCTTTAGTCTCAGAATTTTGTCGTCTATCACAAAACCAAGGTACACTAATTGATACCTAAAGATGTTTCTTTCATGGGCTTTATCTTAAGATTAGCAGAGAATTTAGAGATATACTTCCTCAAAGTGCTATAAGTGTTCTGAAAAAGTTTGTAACAATATGTTTATATTGTCCTAATATACAAGTAGGAAGGACATTTTAAAATTTTTGAGGATGGTGTCCATTACTCGTTGAAACGTTGCTGAGGCATTGCACAGCCTCTTGAGAACTTTAGTAATTTGGAAGAAGCTTTAGGAGTTGATTACTGCGCACTTCTCTTGTTCCATTTCTAGCAATTATACTTGCCAAAATCTTTATAAAAGATCTTATGGCAAAACTATTTGGTGCCGCCCAAACAGTATAGCACATCATTAATCCTTGTCATGAGGTATAATTTTTTTCTGTAGTGATAAGTTTATGATAATCTATAACAACCTTATTGAATCCATCTTAATTATTTTTTAATAACACCAGTTAGTCCAATGGGTCCTTGAATGGTTTCAGCATTCCTCGTTTCAACAGCTTCCCAGTCTCTTCAATCACTAATAATTCCAAGGTTTTAAATGGTTTACTAGCCAAAAGAAGATGGGAGCGTGATCTCCCATGTGTATAAGGTGAATAAGGGTTCAGGAGCATCCTAAATAATGATTTTCCATAGCAAAGATTCCGCTGTATTTCTTAGACAGTAGTAGAGATCAATACTTAATCTAATGTTAATCTTATTAAACTCTATCTCATGCCCACGTCAAAATACTATTAATACTGTCATTTTTGAAGTCCAAACTCCTCTCATACTCTAAACTCATTAACACCTCTAATATTGTTTCCAGGAATCAGGTGTAAGCAGGCTATCACTTAATACCTTTTTATTGTTATAAGTTTTTTATAAGTTGAATAATAGGACCTGTATCTTGCTATGCTCTGGTGATACCATCAAGGAGACACATGATGATCCAACCAATATTTTTGGTGTGGCGCAATTACTTTATCTAACAGCCCTTCAGGTATTAACTTCTAATTCAGTGCCTGAAATTACCTGATTTCCAAGTTGTATCATGATGCTCTAACTAGAGTGTAAAAAATACCCTTTAACTCATGAATTTGATAAGAAGGTTATATTCCTAGTTCTAAAATGATGGTAGCGATTGAAAAGCTGTTAGTTTCACCCTATGCAAGGTGGAAGTCTTGTCTGGAGAGAATATCAACAAACACCATTATTCAGGACTTAATTTTTAAGACTCCCAAATAATCCCAAAAGTCTCAAATTAAGGTTTGATTTCTATTTTAGCAATTTAAAAATTAAAATATGTTTTATTATCTAAAATACTCCATATTGATCCAACAATCATTATATCTTTAATCTCCCTTACTTTGCCTAATACAAACCCTTTTTGAATATACTAATTTAACCAACAAAGATCTTACCATTAAAGGATTTTAAAAATCTGCCAACATGATCAAAGGAAACCATGTGCGCTGAAAACCTTATCTTTCAATAAGACTTTTCAAGGAATCTCTACCCAACTTAACCCCAATTCTCTACTAATTTAACTAACGTCATGAAAACATTTCCATGAAATCAATAATCTCAGCTAAACTTACAGGTAAAATATATGGTAACTAACCTGGGAATGAAGAATCACTCTTCATACATTCCCGGAAATCCTGAACCTCTTTATGTTACCAGCAGTACTATATATAGTATTGATTTTAATTAGGTAATGTACTTTTCTGCAGCGGAACTGATATTTATTAAATTTTACTTAAATTTATAATTATACTTAATGGCCAAAGTCTCATCTAGCGCTGCACAATTTGAAGCCATGCCTAAAATTCTCACGCCGCCAGTAATAGCCACTTAGTCACCCAACAGAATGAGCCTTCTTCCTGATAGCTTCAGAGTCGCACAGGAGATCATAGTCTCAAACAAGGAGAATAAGAATCATTATACGGTCAGCACTCTAGATCCCAATCTTTTAGCCTATTTACTCTGGAATGGTCAAGCTCTTATATACGTGGGAAGAAACTTCACTGAGAAGCTCAAGTGTGGCCCAGTATATGATCCTATACAACTCAATGCGCTTGATCTGCTATATCCTATACTTGATTAGTTAATATGACTTACTAATTTGATAAAGATTTAATTGAGCAACAAAGACAACATTGCAATATTGAGAAGAATGAAAAGAATATAATCTAATATTTATAAAGTAATGCAAAGTAGCAGAAATTTTTGACAAATTTCAAAGAGAAGTATGGGAAAATATTGCACTTGGGAACGACTAAGGCTTTTTAAGATCTGTTATTGCAAGAGAAAACTCTCTATGAAAGTTTCTCCAAACTGGTCTATTTTAAGAAGAAGATATTTAAGTTTAGTCCTGACCTAAAGTCAAAAGGAAATTAACACCCCATAAGAATGCTCAAAACTTAATAAAAAATAATATACCAATACTAATAGACCTATTTATTTAGGTAATAAAAATTAAATTAAATATCTCAATATCATTTTCCCTTTCTGTTGTTTCAATGCAGAAAATGGAACTGAAGCTCAGTAGTTTTTGAGCCCAAAAGTTGCCAGATAACAAACCATAATTAATCAACAAACATTTTCAGAGCTAACTAGCCAAATAACTTGAGAATAGTTGAGAACCATTTTCCACACTTGACTATAATTCTAAACCTAAAACTCCCCTGGATGCCTTGAGAATAATCCGCATATTGCAACGCCCAAAGCGCTGGACAGGTTGCCTGGAACTTATCTTTGCTCAAGCAGTGACAAGCTCAATAACGTCTCTCTGGCAATTCTATCACTTGTTAATTCCATCTGCTACTCTTAAAGATTGGACCAGGTATTGGCAAAAAGGTATCAACCTTACCTGGTTCTGCTCTCATCTTAGGATCACACTGGTCTTGACAAATTAGGTTTTGCTCCAAATTAATTAACCCAAATGAAACTATAAATGATGCTGGTCCTACCAAAACATGGCTCAAAGTTAATTAAAGTGACCAGAGATCTAAGACTGAAGACGCAACAATTAGCATCAAAAGCTGAGAACTTACTTGGAAAGAGAAACTGTTTCCCAATTAGCAAGGCACCACTCAATGAGCATTCACTGAATTGGGATTTGTTATAAAGTCAGGAGCATGGTTGTTGGCTCAGATGAGCTGTGCCTCGCGGATTACACCAAGATGAACCACCCTGTCATCAAGCCCAAGATCACCCGCCTACAAGCTCAAGTCCTTTGTTGACCTCCACTCTCAAGATTAAGCCCCTTATGATGTCTCTGCAAACGCCTTCAGCTTTGAGGATGCTACCTTCTAAAAACTTTCATCAGCCAATTAATACCAATAATATATTTTAATCATCTCAAAAAGTTATTAGAAATTATTTCCACAAGGACCAAGAATTACACTCCTTGGACAAGGCTTGAATGAGGCTCTGTTGGGATTATCCCTATGCAAGGGCGAAGTCTTGTTTTAAAGTGAATATCATCAGACATTGATATGCCAGACTTAATTCTCAGTATGACCAAATGTTCCCAAAAGTTCCAAATTAAGGTTCAATTTTAATTTAGAAAATATAAAATTTGATTTCATTTTATCTTATTTAAATTACTCCAAATTATATTAACAATCATTTCATTTTAATATTCTCCCTTAATTAGCCTAGTGAAAACCCTTATTTGAATCCGCTGACCTATTCAATGAATATATCCTCATTAGAGAACTCAGTGATCCGTAGCCTTGATAAAAGAAAACTATGAGCCCAGAAACCTTCTTTTTCAATCACACTTTTTCAAGAGCTTTCTTTACTCAAATTGACTCAATTCTCTACCATTTTAACTTATGCTATTAAAAAATTACCAGAAGATCAAGAAGCTTAACTGATCTTACTGGTCAAAAAAGATGGCTAAATCATCTGGAAATCAAGATTCACTCTTTTCAGATTCCCTGTAATCCTAGACCCCCTTATGCTTTCAACATTACTATAAATATTATTGTTTTGTTTTTAAGTAAGTACTTTTTACAGAGGAATTGATAGTAATATTAGCTTTTTTGTTTGCTCTTATCTTATTTACAATTGCCAAAGTCTCTTCCAGTGCCAGGCACTTCAATGCACAACCAGCATTTTCTTACGCTGCTAATGATAGCCCCTGGCAACTCAACAGTTGCCTGATCAAATATGCCATATCTAATTGGGATTCAAACCATGTTTCTTTAATATTCCACTCAAAAAAAATTAACAAGGATCATCTGACCTTTGAAATTCAGATATCTCATCCGCCATGTTTACTATGGCGCCAAAGTGCTTAATGAAAGCTTTCTATCGAATTTTTGTAATATTGGTTTGGTAGCACAACTGTTGGTGCTGCTACATCAATTGATCTAAAAATAAAGAGTTAGTGAGCTTCATACTCCTTTATATACAGTGCACTTCAGTCCAGAAGTTTAAGAATTTCACAATGTTCAACATCAAGATTTAGTGATGGATTGTTTACCATCCTGATAGACAAGTCATTAACTAGCGCTCCTGTGTCTATGATGGACTAAATTTTACTTTTCACTGCAAAAATTTATAGTAAGTACACTCAGAATAGAAAGGTAAGCATCTGTTTAAACATGTAATTACCAAAAAATTCCCTAATTAGCGCTTGTTTTTTAAAAATTGTTTTAGAATCTTTTTAAACTGTCATATTTACAGGGATAGCTAAATTCACACCCTTAAAAGAATGTCCATAGGCGGAAAGATGTGGCACAAAATCATAAATTTATTCTATTATCTACTATGCACTAGGTTTCCCAATATTATTGAGAGCCAACATGGCTGCAATTTATTTGTTTTAGTTTGAGTTACTACATGAACATTGCCAGCTGTTTGTTGATAAAACAAATCTTTGGTAAAACTATTAGGGTTTGTGCATAAAATCTCTTTGTTCTTGTACGACAACATTATGATCAGATTAGCAGTTGTAGAGACTTTACTAATTACTAATTCTTTTCTAAAATGTGTGGAGGCTGCTTCACATGTACTCCTTTTCTAACAGGACAGTTCATTGCATAGTGGCTCTTCTTTTCAACCAAAGTAAAATTATTCATGAACCATCAAGCCTTCACAAGTCATTTTTATCCTCACCTTAGGGGTTGATTTGAGAGTTGTACAGGATTCTATTAGGAAGATTTGATGCTGGAGACGCAATATGGATGACTTGTGGCTTCCATTCCACGTTCAGAAGAAAAATGTAGAAGATAATTAACATATATAATTGTATTTAATTAGGGTGTGTCCACTTGCAGAATGTTGTCATTGCAATAAAAAGCTCAGAATGAGGTTTATAACCTGTCATGCCTATCTGGTGTCCGCTTTAGAAATTTTTCCTACATAAAAAATACATGAACCTCTTTAGTATTTTAATCAGCAAACCTGGTAAGAGTCTTATTAGTTGAATCTCAATGGTAAAGAAATCGGCTTTTTTTATGTGCCCTTAATAAATCTTCTTAATAGTTTCATATTGTATTTTTTTAACCTCCTGGTAAGTCACAGAGTTGTTTAATTAATACATTACTTGGTCTGCGCCCTTAACGTCTAAGGCTATTATTTTTGTTAATTTGGCTTTATGCTGATCTGAGTCCCTTTTCACAGCAAACTTACAGCGTTTAAGTATACATATTTCCATTTCTGATGAAGGGGTAGTTAATTAAAGCGGGTGTTTTCATCCCCTCCAGGCTATGGTTTTTAACATATTTGGTTGCACTTTGAGATTTTAATAATTGGTACTGGGCGATGGAAAAACTGGGTGTAGTTAACACTCAGTTTCCCTGCGTTTCTACGTTCTGCTGCAACAGCTTCCTCTGGCAAAGCAGAAATTACGGGTGGAATCCCCTGTGGAAATATTAATTTGCTATATATTGAACCATTGCTACCAGAGTATCTACATTTATCACCTTCTTAATTCGTATACAGTTTTCTGTGAACATCTTCTCATTTCCTCTGCTACAATCAACCTTTCTTACCAATAAACTCTCTTGAAATTTTGTCCATTTCACAACGAAATTCTTGCCAATAAACTTTTTTATTTCTGAAACTCAGTTCACAATGTAAAGTTGTCCAGACAGATCATCTAAAAGTCCTTTTGAGTAATTCTTATGCAAACCACTATTGAGAATTTATATATTTGCTCTATCCAACGTCATAGTAAGTAATTAAAATTTTGTCTTAGTACATTGTTAAATTACCTCAAGGCATAAATGCCTTTTTGATTCCCAATTACTCTAAAGTCACATAAAGCGGTCTAGCACAGGTCTGCATTATTAAGTTATAGGCAGACTTAAGTTGATCAGGAGATTTATAAATTGGACATATTTAGAAAAGTTCTGGTGATGACATGATAAGCGGTCACCATTTGTCTTATGCTAATTATCTCTTTGCAGACTTTGTCAAGCTCATTAATTTCGCCTTTTTTAAATTCAAAAAAATTGACAGTTAAATAGAGAAACTAAAGCCCAAAGATAAGCTAAAGTGGAATCAATATCAATTGCCCAACCAGTTATTTCTTGAATAAATCTGTTGATAATAGCGCCAATTGTGTTGACATGCAAATCATATAACATTCAGCTCTCTAAAAGCTATGAGGTTTCTTACAACTTGTGAAAGCTCAATATCTAATTGTGGGACTAATTGATTCATACATTTATTTACTTCTTCTACGAGTTCCTGATTAAATTACCAGATCTTAATTTAAAGGGAATTGCCGTCAAGGTGATTCATGAGAAGGCGTTATTTATTATGCTTGGCTTGGTCAAAACTATTACTATAGCTAATACGGATATTGTAGTGGGCCAGCACTTATAAAGGGCTGATATATGGCTTCATGTAAGTTAGAAATTACTCCAGCATATATTTCTGCAAGTTAAGCTTTCTGGTGAGGTTAGTTGTGGCTAATTTTAGATAGTACATATAAAGAAAGTCATTAATTTTGATCACAGTGTCAAAAATATTTGCCAAATACATTTCTTCAGGTTTGCTACCATATAAGCAGTATCCTATGAAGATACATACCTTTATATTCCTAAGTTTCTTAAAGGTGGCATTGGTTTTTCTCCTTATTGATAATCTTCTAGCCCTTGAGATATAATTTGTATTAATATTGAGATTTCTTCATTAACAAAAAATTTTCTATGGTGAAAAGGTATTTTTTCGCTTGGCTTTTGCATGTTGTTATAATTTTGGGCGATACCATTAGGATACATCATAAGGATCACACAGGTCAAACCCACTGAACCACGGATGGGTGATATGGGGATATTCAATACTCCAAACACACTTGAAAATATACTAAAAATAGGAGTAATTGCCCCAACAACGCTTTTAATTTAATTATGAATAAAGCGACTCTTTGCTGTTCTGTTCTCCCAAGACTATTAACAACCTCCCTTCCAATTGCCCATCTCACTTGTATCAGTAACTTCGGACAACCCTTTCTCTTAGCTTAGACTATTCTATTACACCAATTCTCATTAGTTTTAGGATGTCATTCTTCAATTTTCTATCACTTTAATTCAAGGCAATCTAGAATATTTATCAAATATTGACATCACCTTATCACCTTATTTGTAGGCAATCCAATAATAGTCTTTTATATCCCAATATTGCCTCATCTCAAGGCGCTTAAATATTCATAAATAATCATCCTAATTGGCGGATTCTCACCCATTACGCCATAGCTCTTCAGGGCTTATTGCCAAGTCATATCAGAATCTCAACATTACCCTCCAATGACTGGACATGAAGACTCATATTGTCTATACTTTTGGAGAAGCTTTGCATGCATGCAATTAATTATTTGACCATACACTAGGTTTTTAATGGTGTAGGCATCAGCGCCCATTTTCTCAATGACTTTGACCAGATTAATCAAAATGTTGGCCAACGTTTGTTTCTGCCCAAACCCTGTCAGACATTTACCTTTGCAGCCTAAAATTAATAAAGCTGTAGGTCAAGTTCTGCCAAAAAAGGGAAATGTCAGCCATTTGTAAATTTCTATGTCATTAAGATTTCATTTATTAAAGGTAAAATGTGAGAAAGTTGATGAAATTGGCCAAAAGTCCCTGGCCATTACTTGGTGGAACCCCATTAATTAGGAAACATCAGTTCAAAACCTGTACGGGCACTAGTTATTAAAAAGGCTGGTCATATTACTCTGACCTCACCATGGACCTTGGGGGAATCATTGGAAGGCACACCCCTGGCCCTAGCGAAGTCCTCCTATGCACCTACATGGGGACCCCCTTTTTTAAAGCTTTTTGGAGGTCCCCCAAGGTGCAATAAATTTCTCAGGTGGTGATTGGCTTAAATTTATAAAAACGTTACCTCACGGGTATGTTTAGCCAATCAGAATTCCTCTTCCTTCGTTCCACTTACCTGAGCAGGTTCTTGAGTTATGGTTCGTTATTCCTGCATATTTCCTAATTCATATTAGGTTAAGCTATTCCAAACTTATTCCCAAATTCCCCTCAACCTAAAATTACTTCTAGTACTAAATATTTGGAGGCTGAGGGGCATCATTTTTCCCTTTGATCATATGTATAATTAATTCATAAACATCCAAATTATTATTATCACTTTATATATAACCTTATTTAATTAAAAAATATTTATTTGGAAACCAGCTGGAGGAACGCACCAATTAGCAAGAATAAGCTGGTTTTCCACAAAATGGTGCTCACTACAGGTGATCCCTGTATATCCAGAATCATTGCTCTTGAGGAGCAACTTGCCAGTTTTTATCCCGCCCTAAGGATCTTGAGCTGCGCCCTTCCGGTTTCCCCCTTATGGAAAAAATTCTCTCCTAGCAAAGGAAACATTAATACTTTTCAGTATGTTTATAGAGCTGCCATGTATGGCTCCAGTGATAGCCAAAAGTTCAGTACATCCTTCCCTATTAAAGCCGCCAAGCACAAGGAATGATAGTTCCTTACTTGAACCCTTCACTCACTTGGGTAGAGGTGAAGGAGGCTCTCTTGGCTTAATTTGGATCTAAGCAAAGTCTACTCAGGGAAAAACAGGCCTTTATGCGCCTTAGCATGTTGAAGGTGAACCACTCCTTGTCTTTGCTGAACAGTTTTACCTCGCTGCGCAAAAAGTTAACAACCTCTAACATGCTCACCCTGGATGATGCTATTGCTGCCCTTTGAACTGGGTTAGCTTTTCAGCCCTCTCTACCTAGGCATACTATCTCAGTGAAACGCCATTTTCAAAATATCCGTGATCAAAGGGGCGTTAATAGATGTTGCCAATTTTCTATTCATGTGCAACAAACAAGTAAGATGAGGTGATCCCTCCAGCTCTCAATATTGAGGAGTTACCACTAGTTGATCAGTTGAGACCTGCTCCCTCTGTGAAACCTAAAAGGGTTAACACTCCTTCTTATGAATCAAAACCCTATAAGGTAGTAACAACCATCCGTCTGCACCAGCTCACTAAAACTGCTGTGCCTACCCCTCAAGCTAAGCCGGTAAAAGCGTGCCCTAAGGCTATTCATTCTCCTGTGGCCATCTCTCCTACCTCCATAGTGGCCTTGACAGTTGTTGAGAATACCCTTAGGGTTGAATCTGAGGGGGGTCATGATGATTTTGGCTACTATATACTTGGAGCTCCCGCAGAGGTAGAGGTTCCTGATCACCTGAACGCTGGAGGAGTAGATGAGACCACCATCCCTGAGGAAACGTACCTCAGTCAAATCCTAGGGTGTCCACAAGTGATTGCCACTGCCAGCGATGGTGATCAATTATTAGCTGAATTGATTGAACCTCTTCAGCGTGTATATCCCTTGTGAACTATTATTAATATAACTACCCTGAGACTGCAAAAAACTCACCTCCACCTTACGACTTAAGGAGGTTTTAGCTTTGTCACCTAACTTTGGAGGGACACTCACTAAGCTTGAAGTAGTCATTCAAAAGTTCGTATATTTGCCATCTTGGACACTGGCACCCAGTCAACGTGAACTCCACTAAACTTATCAAGTAGATAAAGCTAGCGCCTGACTTGAAGTACTCACAAGAATTTGGAACTGCAGGATTCACCAATACTCGTGCTGTTGGGCGTACTGTTTCATTCCCATTTGAGTTGGGAAGCTTATTTTATCAGCCCCTGCTGTGGCTTTGGATAACAACGCATATGATATGCTCATTGGCACTCAGTTTATAATTGAGTATGAGGGAATAAGCAACCTGAAGCAAGGTTACCTTTCATTACTCAACTATGAATTTCCGTTAGTCTTAACCAATAAAGAACCCAGTAAGCACGAATACTCTTGCTTGCTTGAATACCCCTACGCAGTAATACCTTTTTTATACCACTTCTTGGCGTCACAAAAAAAATTGCCTGATTCAGTGGATTCTAGGAAGATATCCCTTTTTATGCTGCAGATGAGGTCATTATTAAGCCTGGTGAACAACGAGTGGTAGACACAAAAGTCAGGCTACAAATGCCACGTCATTGTTGATTGCACCTTGTTAGTATTGAGGATGTTAGTCACTTGGAGCCTAGGGTATTGCCTGGCCTTCTTGACCCTGCTTATCAAAGGCCCATTACTTTGCTATTGGGGAACCTCACCTCTAAGGACATAGTTGTAAAAAACACCAGGTATTGGCAGAGGCTTATTGGTCCTGTGGAGGAAATTGAACAAATTCACTCCATTGGTACTATGATGGATATGGGCCTGCTAACGGATAATCTGATATGTACTTTTTTAACATCCTTATCTCGAACGAGCTGACCCCAGATTAGCTGGAAAAAAAGATCATACTCTCCTTGATGATTATAGTGACATATTTTCAAAGCTGATACTGGCTATGCCCACATGAAGGGTCGGTGACACTCCATTGATGTGGGTGATGCCCATAATATTTGGTCAAAACCTTATCAAAAATCAAAAGTGGAAGAACAGCAAATGAGGACAGAACTTAATCAGATTCTTGATGCGGGGTTGTTAGTTCCTTCACAAAGCCCCTGGGATTCCCCTCTCTTGTTAATAAAAAAGAAGAAAGGAGGACATCGGATAGTCAAGGATTATCATAGGTAAAATAGCCTCACAAAAAAAAGAATAGCTATACTCTTCTTCATATTGTTGACGCCTTAGCCCAACTCTCGGGCTCAAATTTCTTTTCTGCCATAGAGTTAGCTAAAGGCTATTTGCAAAAGGACCTTTCACCTTAAGATCAGGAAAAATGCCCTCTTATCTGTAGTGAAGGTTTCTTCCAACCCACACGATTACCTCAAAGGTTGTGCAATGCACCTGCCTCTTTTCAGCGTGCAATAATCACATTTTAAGGGACCTCAAGTTGACTTGTGTCATCATCTATCTTGATGACATCACGGTGTTCTCAAAAACCTTTAATGAACATCTTGATCACTTAAAGGAGGTGTTTTAACGGCTACGTGCATCTAATATTAAGTTAAAGCCCTCAAAGTGTACTTTCTTTCAAAAGAAACTGGATTTCCTTTGCCATTCCATTTTCCAGAAAGAAATTCAACCAGGTCAAGATAAGGTTGAAGCGATCTCAAAAATGCCTCACCCTAAAAATTCAAGGGATCTTCAAGTATTTCTAGGTTTGATAAGATACTACCATCAGTTCATCCCTAAGTTTGCCCAACTCATCGAGCCCCTTGTTCGCCTATTGACCAAGAGCACCCCTTTTTATCAGGGTGCTGAACAGAAGGCCGCTTTTGGGTTGTTGAAACAACTGCTACAACAGGACCTTTTCTAAGTCACCCTGATTAAAATAAACCATTTCTCCTGTTACCAACGCTTCAGACTATGCTGTTGGGGCCATCTTTGCCCAATTGTATGAAGACGGTGTAGATCATCCTGTATCCTATTTTAGTAAGATGCTGTCCAAGGCTGAACGTAACAACAATGTGATGGAGAAATAATGCCTTGCTGTTCTGTTAACTGTGTAGCACTACCGCCATTCCTATATGGAACTGCCTTCACTGTGGTTACTAACCATGCATCACTAAAAAGGCTACAAAATATGAAAGACCCTACTGGCTGGTTAGCTTGCTGGGCTCTAAAGCTCCAGCCTTATGACATGAAGATCGAACACCTAGCTGGAACCCATCACATGAATGTTGCTGGGTTGACTGGCTACCTGTCCTTCACTTGGATAATGGTGAGGCAGAGAGGTTACATGACCTTTTAATGACCCCCAGTGAATGGGAGGATGAGGATGAGCCTGTTCAAAAGATGTTAGTCTGGCACTTCCATAACACTAAAGTTGAAGATGGGAAGTTGTATAAGCAGGTGGGGACATTATGGATACCTTACCTTTGACCCTCGAAAAATGTACCTGCTATCTTAGAAGCACATTCTATCCTAGGTCAATGAGGGGCAAGATAATCCTTTAAATGGATTAAGGATTGGTTTTACTAGGATGGAATGATGGAATCCATCGTTGATGTTTTGGAAGCCTGCCTTACTTGTAAGAAGCAATATGGCTTCAAATCTAGATACCAATATCAACCAACTACCCCGCAACAACAATTCACACCATCAGCCTAGATGTAATAGGTCCCCTTCCTCTTTTTACTAGTGGAAACAGATCTATCCTAATAGCTATTGACCACATCAATAAGTGGGTTGAAGCCGTGGCTCTTTCTGCTCAAACAGCTAAGGCCACCACCACTTTTTTACATCAAAACATCCTCACTCATCACGGTTGCCCCCAAGTACTACTCTGCAATAATGGCAAGAACTTCACCTCCAGATTAGTCAAAAATCTGGACACTTCCATGGGAGCACAACAACTTTTCTCAGCTCCATATGACCCATCCACAAATGGGACTGTGGAAATAGCAAATGGAACCTTGGTTTCCATTCTTTGCAAACTGGCCTCATATGACTCTCTTCACTGGGATCAATATTTACCTAGTGCTCTTATGGCATACTGGATTAACTATGACCAAATTTTGAAAATGTCTCCCTTCCGTGTCTTGTTTGGGCGGGAACCAGGCATACCTGCCCTCTTAGCTAAGGATTTATTCTCTTCTAGATTTGAGGACCTGGAGAGAGTTATGAAAGACTGGCTCAACGCATAATTCAACTCCAATCTGAAGCTATGACCAAAGGTAACCAAAACAGTCACAAAAGAAGGGCAGGCTGAAAATGAGTCCCAAACCCCCTACCCACTTTCCAAGTATTTGACATGGTGTTGTACTACCATGACTGCATCACCCAGGGAAGTGGTAAACTTGGAACAATCATGGAGGGTCCTTTTACCATCATCTACAAGAGAGGAAACGAGTACCCTATCAAAAATTTAGCTACTGATATTACTATCAATCATGTACATGGCCGTCTCCTTTGGCCCCACTTGCCCCCTAATATTCTTGAGGGGGTTATGTCAAATATATACTTTTGCAGCCAAAAATAAATAAAGCTGTAGGTCAAGTTCTGCCAAAAAAGGGAAATGTCAGCCATTTGCAAATCTCTATGTCGTTAAGAGTTCATTTATTAAAATTAAAAGTGAGAAAGTTGAGGAAATTGGCCAAAAGTCCCTGGCCACTACTTGGTGGAACCCTATTAATTGAGGAAACACCAGTTCGAAACCTGTACGGGCACTAGTTATTAAATTGACTGGTTATATTACTCTGACCTCACCATGGACCTTGGGGGAATCATTGGAAGGCACACCCCTGGCCCTAGCGAAGTCCTCCTATGCACCTACATGGGGACCCCCCTTTTTAAAGCTTTTTGGAGGTCCCCCAAGGTGCAATAAATTTCTCAGGTGGTGATTGGCTTAAATTTATAAAAACGTTACCTCACGGGTATGTTTAGCCAATCAGAATTCCTCTTCCTTCGTTCCACTGACCTGAGCAAGTTCTTAAGTTATGGTTCGTTATTCTGCATATTTCCTAATTCAGACTTGTGTATATTATTCTGAACATATCCCTAAATTCCCCTCAAACCTCTAAGAACTTTAAATACTAAATAGTCAGAGGTTGAGGGGCATCGTTTTTCAATTGTATCATGTGTATAATAAATTCATAAACATCCAATTTATTTCCAGCGCTTTATGTTTAACCTTATTTTATTAAAAATATTTGTGGAAACCAGCTGGCGGAACACACCAGCAAGCAAAAATAAGCTGGTTTCCCTCAAACCCAAGATGGTCGTGGAACAATATCATCTTGCCTTTTTGGAACTGAACTAACCTGCTACGCCATACCTAATCAGCGGCCTGATTCTTGATCTTTTTGTCTAAGATGATAGCTTAAGCTTCTGTTTGCAACTTGATCAGCGTGTCAGCTAAATTAGTCAAGTAATGGTGGTGACCCATTCTTCCAGTATCTTCTATGCACAAGTAGAGCAACACTAGAAGAGTGGGGTGTCATCTGTATAGAAGTTGAAAGGGGCTCTTCCCCATGTTGGAATGATAGCTAATGTTATAAGAAATAACGGCGGTAGACAGGAGGGAACTCCAATTAAAGGGTCTATCTGTTACAACTTACAGAAAATATTCACCAATGTCTCATTGACCTGTTCAATCATTCTGTTGGACTCAGGGTAGTGTGGAGTCATAAGCCCCGCAAAATGCCTAATAGCTCATTCAATTCCGAAAGGATGTCTGAGGTGAAGTTGATTCCATTATCAGTAAGAATGAACTGAGGAAAACCATGTCGCTGGATAATACATTCCATTATGAACTTGGCCACTGTGACCACCCCCAAATACTGTATTGCCTGCACTTCAACCCACCTGGTCAAGTGGTCAATAGCCATTAGAATGTACTTGGACCAGTTAGTTCTTGTTGGCAAAGAACCAACGAAATCCAGGGAAGTCATATGCCAAGCAAAATGTGGTTTTACTAATAAGTACGAAGTTTTCTGGTGGAATTGGCTTTTTCAATTAGGTCTGGTGGCAACAGGAGAAAGTTTCAAGCACTTAGATTTTCATGCTTTCCCAGTAATACTAAATGCGCAACAGTTCCATTGTCTTATTCACACCCCCATGTCTGACTTCCTTGTGGGTGCTCATAATAATCCCAGCCCATGATGAGGGTCACGGAATATTCACCGTAGAATCGCCAATCCGCTTGTACAGTATCCCATTCCTTTGGAAGGTATTTGATTTCATCTTGTTTAATGCTTTTATTAAAATAGCTAGTTAGTCACAATTTTCCGATGAGCATCTTATTATACATCACATTGCTGAGATCTTCCATCACAGCAATGGTTGACAATCTAGATATGCAGTTAGCGTTCTGATGCTTTGCTACTGGCCGGTGGAGGATCTCAAAGTCATAAGCCTGCAGATTAAGAGCCCATTGGGTTAGATGCCCATAAGGCTACTTGAGGTTTCTACAACCAATGTAACGATGCGTGATCCATTATGACTTTGAAACTCACCCCATGAAAGTAGACCCGAAAATAGCTTATACATATAAATTACCACTAAGCACTCCTGAACAGTCACTTTATAACTATGCTCATGGAAGCTCAGGCTTCAACTTTAGTACGCCAAAGGATGGTCATCTCCCTCATTGTCTTTTTGAGGAAGGAATATTCTTACAGCGGAAAAGCAAACTTCTGTCTGAATAATAGGCTCCTTATCAAAGTTGAGATAGCATTGCACCAGCTCACTGATCAGCGCCGTCCAAAGTGTATCAAAGCGTTTTGACGGCGTTCAATCCCTTTTTAAAACGGCATCTTTTTAACAATTTATATAGCAGCCCCCAATACAGCAGAATTTAGGGATGAAGCAATGTAGTAGCCAACCATTTCTAAAAATACATTTATGTATGGCTTACTATTTGGTGTAGTCATTTTTCAGAAGCCTCCACCTTGGCTGGCTGTGGTTTCAGACTCTTAGATTCTACCACAAACCCCAGGAATTCCAACTGGTCCTTGAAGAAGTTAAATTTATAAGGCTTAATTTTGATGTTCGCCTCAGCGAGCTGGTAAAATACTGCTTCTAGATAATCAAGGTGCTTGGAAAATGTTTGGAGAAAACATTGATATCATTGAGGTATATGAGGTCATATGCTAGCTTTAGGTTGCCGAGGATAATGTCCATGGCGCATTGAAATGTAGCTGGGGCATTACACAGCCTTTGTGGCATATGGGTCAGTTGGAAAAAAGCCCTTTGGATGTGATTATAGCATATTTCTTCTGTTTTGCCATGAGCAACTTGATTTGCCAATAACTGGAAATCAAATCCATTACTGAGAAGTATCAAGCTCCTCCTAAGCAATCCAATGCATCATTGATAAAAAGCAAGGAATATGAGTCCTTATTGGTAGTGCTGTTGAGCTTCTGGTAGTCTACTACTACCCAGTTGGTACCATCCTCTTTTTCATAATAAGAATGGGTGAAGCCCACAGACTTTTGGATGGTTTGAGCATCCCTTGCTCCAGCAAATTATCAATTTCCTCAGTGACATTGTCTTCAGCTGCCCTCAATTGGCTGATTGGCTGAGACCTGATGGGAGGATGATCCCAGTACTATAACTGATAGAGCACCCCCCTAAGCACACCCTAAAATGTGTCATCGATGGCAAAAATCTCCTTTTACTTCTGAAATAAAGCTACTGCTTGGTCATTTTATTATTCTGATAACCCTATTAAATTCTTCCGTGGTACCACTATCACTATGCTTGGCTGCAATTAGACAGTTCAACCAAATTCATCCAACAAACCAAACTCATTAACCTGAAGGACCTCCTCAATTGGGATCAAGTGTAAATACGCCACTATTTAGTGTCAGCGGATTTGCATTGGTTTATTCTGGAGGTTCGCTAACAAAACCTTGATCTCTCCATGGCTTAGGAGTATAATACCTGGAGCTACATGAGGCCCAAGCCGCATTTGCTGATAGGTCCCAATGACCTCTTTTAAAGGTATCTGGCACTTCCACCTCTAACTCAGTGTTCATCACGGATTGGTGTCCAGAAGGAGTAGATAAAGGTCTAGCAGCATGGAGAGGTAGCCCTTGATATTCGTATATCTTCTACGGAAGAGGCCAAGTCTTGATTTTTAGTCAATTATAATGAACTGGAAATACTATTTTACTATATGCAAGATTGATATGGCCCATGTGCACCATATCATTTGGCACTCTGTTAGAGATAAAGTAAATTGGAATCCGAACCCAGAATTTCAAAGGTCTCCTTCTCCATGTCAACAACAGCTCCAAAGTGTCACAGAAAAGCACTTCCAAATAGCAGTTTTAAGTTACTGTTAGGTAGCACTATCATCAGAGCTACTTGACAATGGACCTAAACCGTAAAGGTGAAACTCTGTAGGCTCCCTCAGAGACTGTTCTTTCCACTTCAGCAGTCCTTTACACCATTCAATGGTCCACATCAGGCTTTAACGTCAACTTCGCCATCAACTTAGTAGAAACTATGTTGACCAGAGCGCCTGTATCTATTATAGCATAAACTCTAATCTTTGCTACAAAAATATCACAGTATGTACACTCTGAATAAGAAAGATATTGACTATTTAGTATTTGGACATATATGGGATCTCTTTTCCCAAGGAAAATCATACTCCCTCACAGACTTTAGGGGTATTCTTTAACAATAATGCCTACCGGAAGGGTGACTCTTACTCTTTTCAGGGTTGGCACATCGGCTTCTGGATCCAGCTTGTCTGAGGAAGCTTGATCAAACATTTGGCAGGAGTACAGCTTCAGCTGCTCCTGAGGTCCTTCATCTGACACGGCCTTAGCTTGCACTCATGTTAGTACGTTCACTCCTCCAACTGGTTGCTGGGATAAATTGTGTCAAAATATTGAGGGACTTCCTATGAATATAATACAATGGATTCAGGTGGGACATTTGGGATTGGGTAGTGAGAATAGAGAGTCCCGTATCTACTCTGCTCCATTTTTTCACTGGTATTATTGATCCTGTTGCACATAATGAACACAACGGTTAGGGCAACTCCGTGCCAGGTGGCTAGGGTGGCCACACTCATAGCAATTAACCCCATTAGAGCTGCGTCCTTGATTTTTATAGGAGGGTCCAGGCCAATAATTCTGTTGACGTTTGGCGTAACCAGTGCCAGATCAGTAAGACAATTGTGGACGTTTGGCATAACTAGGTCCAGGTCAGTAGTTGGGTTGCAGACAATTCTAATAAATGGGCCTGGGGCGGAAGTCAAATGGTTGAGAGTAATTCAGCCAAGGACAAGGCACAGAATTATAATAAAGCCAGGGGTTGCTAGGCGGAATGTGAGCAAGATAAGCGTTTTCCCAAAAATAAGAGAGTCCACTGATGGCAGTATGTTTACGTTCTATATTGGGTGGAGGGAAGCTAGCAGATATACATCGCAAGAACTGTACCTTTTTTAGTAGGGGAACGTCATCATCCAAAATTGGAGAAATGACAATGTGAAGTTCATGGTGTGGCTTTACCCAGAGGTCATTGCAATGCACACGTTGGCTTCTGAAAAGTTGCCTGCCCCAATCAGCACGTGAGCTTCCACAAAAAATTAGTCAGCAAACTCTGTGAGGGTCTCATTATGGCAGAACCTAATAGTCAAAAATCTCGACCTTTTGATGTGACATTTTAGAGGTACCCCTGAACAGTTGCAGCACAGTATCCTTCACTTATTGGTAGGTAATGGAGCTGTTTGGAAGGTAGGAGGTGACTTGATGAGCTTTTTACATCCTAGGCAGATATCAACAGTTTAGCTTTATGCCTATCTGAGGCGCCTTCCACTGTAAACTCAAACCGTTTAAGAAAACCATGGATTTTCCCATTGTGATCAAATAGAGGCAGCTTCTCACTATTGACATCCTCATCCCGCTCATAGACACGACTTTTTGGGGCATAATGAGTAATGGGTCAAGACCCATAAGCAGTTTCTTGATGAGGAGCCAGTCCAGTGGAGGTAGGATGTCTGCTGCTGCAGAGGTAGCGTGACCCTCTGTGGTGGACAGCACTGCCATCACTTGAGGGAACTGGTGCTCTGATTTATATTCAAATCAAGAGCTTCCCTCCTGGGTGTAGTAGCTCCTTTCAGCATCATATTCTTCGTCATATAGTTCTTTTCAAGCAGCCCCTTGTCATTCTACCTCCTCTAATGAGAGGGCTGGGAGGTACCAGTCAACTTCCGCTCTGTACAATGCTATTGTTTGGTAGTGTTGTCTAAGCAAACTGCGAGTTACTTGTTTTGTTGTCCCAGGATTTGCATTTGGCTAGACGTGCTGTCATGCTGGTGCATAATGGAGTTCTGCTCTTGAAAAAGTATATCCTGTTTCTGGAGCACCACATTTAAAGCAAGTTTGAGTGCCTCATATTTGGCTGGTGCAGTACTGCATGATGATTCCTCAGCAAAGTAGGCCTAATGTGACATCAACAGTGAATGAATATTTTTAGTGGTTTCTCAATGGCCCCCTGTAGTGAGCACCACTGTTATAATCTTGGGCAATACCATTAGGATACACTGTAAGGTTTCACAGGTCAAACCCACTGAACAACAGATGGATGATATGGGGATTGTTGGTCCTCGAAGCAAACTTGAAAAGATACTAAATAGAGGAGAAATTTCCTCAACAACGCTCTAAATTTAATAATATATAAAGTGACTCTTAGCTTTTCCGCTCTCTCAAGACTATTAACAACCTCCCTTCCAACCGCCACATCTCTCTTATATATCAGCGACTTCAGATGATACCATTTTCTTTGCTTATACTATTCTGTTCCTCCGATTCTCATTGGTTTCAGGATGTTTTTTGTCAATTCTCTGTTGCCTTAGTTTGAAAAATATAAATTATATTCATCAAGTGTTAACATCACCTTATCGCCTTATTTGTAGGCGATCCAATAACAATCTGTTTTATCCCAATATCGCCTCATCTTAAGGCGCTCAAATATCTATAAATAATCATCCTAGTTGACAGATTCTCAACCGTTCCGCCGTAGCTCTTCAGGGCTTATCTTCCAGACATATCAGAAGCTCGACGCATGGCTCTCATGCATACTTATCCCTTAAAACCACTATTGGTTTCAAAGTCCTACTGGAGCTGAAGAGTTTCTATTTTAGTTGCCCAGATACTTCTTATCAGAGGTTTAAAATCCTTAAAAAATGGCTTTTTGAAGTTAAAGTGGCTATATAGTTATGGAGACTCGCTCAATAAGGAGGTGCTGATGAATTAGATTGAGCACTTGCAATAATTTTTTGTCTGTTCACAGAGTGCTCACTAGGAAAATTAGAGGATCTTGTTCTTCACATGGGACATTTTCTTATGGTTCTAAGCGTAAAACCCATGTTAAAGTCTTGGTATTGGAAATATGGGGCTGCACTTGAGCACACCAGAACTCTCTCATCATCTGCTGATAATAGTAAGGCTAAGTCTAAATCTTTTAAACGGTGATTTTATATTTGGCGGTATTAGAACTGAATTAAATAGCAAAGTAAAGGCAGATTATGTGAAAAACTTTATTTTTATTAATATGATAATGGAAATTATATATAGTATTTAAGGATTTGGGTTGTTTTAAGTAGGACCTAATTTATATTAAATCAAGTTTTTAAGACTAAGGTAAATTCGCTGCTTAGTTTAAGGGACAATGAAGTCCAATCCTTTTTATATAGAGCTTTATGGTTTTCCTTTAAAATATGGAGCTATGGGATTCTTGTGAATTCATCACTTCTGCTCTGAATGCTCCTGTTGTTCTCGTGACCCTTGTGGCTCTTGCTGCTGAATAGGTACATTGGTAATCTCATTTAATAGAGTTTGCAAAATTAATTTGCTTCCCCTTTTGGTAGTATATTCACTTCTCAGCTTCATACAAATGGAAAAACAATTTTTGTATGGGGCTCTAATAATTATCCCGTCATCAGCAGTAAAACCAAAAGGTACAAAGGGCGGTTCCTCCTAGGCGTTTTGTACAACGTTGTTCACATAGTCATATGGACCAGTACTAGTACTTGCATCTCCTCTGCCATCATGCTGACCGGATGTTAAATTATCCAGAAGTCATGGGGTATATAACTTTCCTTGTTGCAGAATTTTAGGCCCCTCAAATCCCAAAAAGGGGCTTCAGAGTTTTAAAAAACCATCTTGATTGCTGCCTGTGTTGGTTGAAACTTGATTATTCTGGGTGGCTAGATCATAAGTACCCCAGTTAGTAATATTGTACTTAGCATTTTTTAAAAAGTTTTTACCTGACTATAGAATTAAACCTCTAGTTGAGCATTCTAACATTACCTCCCCAAGACAAGACCTAGGAAAAGACTTCAAGTGCTGCGCATGGACTGATTATTCATGATCTGGGTAGTATCATCCTTGATGGGATACTTCATTCATTTTCTTGTAAAATAGTTGCAGGTCCCATCCAAATGCCCTTTAATTTTACAGGTTGACCTCCGCGCTAATGATAGAGTATTACTTTTTATTCCACCTCATGTATGGGCAACTCGGTTCTTTGGTCATTTTCCTTAGTACTCTCCCTATTTGACTTAATTAATTTCTACTGACGGTGAGTTTGATTTTAATTAACTCCTCTACTAACTCTTATTGTTATCTTCCAGAAATTATATTCTTACTATCCAAATCCATCACTGGATCCATTAAGCTTGCTGACAAAGCTTATTATTTATAAGAATTTTAGATAGATGAAATCCTCCAAAAAATATTGTTATTTGAATGAAATTGGTCGATCCAGGCTGAATGGCTTATTGATTTTATTTTGTGGTTATTGGTACAATTAAAGGTAGTTGCTTCCCAATTTGGGTTGAGCTAAATCCAAGGGAACTGCCAAGATTGGAAGTTAGGATCAAGTGGGGCAATTGATGACCCCAATTTAGTATATGTTTCGTGGCAAATATTAGCCAAGAATTATCCAATTGATTTATTTATTATATGTTGGTGGAACATGAAATTTTGAGTTTGAGGCAGCCAAAGTTGTTTTCAGCACCTTATATGAAAATAACAATTATTGCCTAAGAAGGTGATTTCCTGACTGATTGACTATATTGAGTCAAGATGTGTCTTTGTTGAGAAGCTGATATTTCCTGAGTTTACCCAAGTGACTGAAGTGGTTTATGGCGCATATAAATTGACTCAAAGGCCAAACCCAAATTCAAAGATAATTTAATATTATAAATTATACAGCTCACAAGTGGATCGAAGTTGAGGATGAGATGAAACTAATTTGGACATTCATAAGGATGGGTCAAGAGGGTTGATGCCAGGGAAGAGAGAAACGCAGAGTGAGAGTGAGTGAGAGTGGTTGGCTGGAAGAACCAGTAATGATTAGATAGGTTGAAGATGGGCGCAGTAGCCCTTTTGTACATATAAATACCTGGCGCTTCCCTTTTCAATAAACATTTCCCTTTGCCTAATATCCCTTTTAAATTAAATTTATGTCTATTCTTATGGGTAGAGTTTAGGCTGGGGGATCCCCAAATGGCGCGGGTAACACTCCAAGGGGTCAGCTAACACTGCTGGCCCCGTCGCCTAAGGCAAAATGGCAAGGTTTAATTATTATTCATAATAGTTGGCCTGCTGACCAGCAGAGTCTATTGTCGCTGGAAAAAAAGATTTTCTAAAAATCATCCATTTAGCTCTTTAAATGAAGGACATGTCATCAGCTATGTGGCATCTTAACTGGTAAGAAGACAAGGCAAATGGCAGTAAAATGTGCGATTTTGATCTGTGATTAATTGTAATCTTCTTTAGTAATAATGCAAATATTTCATTAACTCTTTCCATGCTTTTATTAGTAGATAGTGTATTTGATATGGAGAACTGCTTCTTGACTCCTACTAAGCCCATCAGATGTCTCACAAAATCTAAAGGGAGAGTTCATCCATTATCAAAAAAGTAAATCTGAGGGCTCTGTGGCATGTAATTATTTGGTTGTAAAGGAAATCTTAAATAACTCTTGTGGTAAACGCCTTAGTTGATATTGCTTCATTCTGCTTGGTGAGGTGATCTAATGATATAATAGAAGATTGATCCCAATAGATGACTTTGGGAATGGTCCAACGGCGTCAATGGAAACGTTGTGAAAGGGCTCGCTTGATGAGACAGGGTAAAATTAAACTTCTTTAAGAGGTTCTTGTTTTGGCGGCTCAATGAAGAGCTCCAGAGCCTTACTGATATCGTCCAGAATGAGCTCCTAGTAAAATCTCTATTTAAAATTCTGAAAATGTCTACTGTGACCATATGTGGCATACTAAATAGTGTCTTTACAAGACATGCTATATGTTTTGCTCAACTTCTCGTATAGTTGACATTTCCTGTACTTGTTCCTCCAGTTGTACATCTCAGAATCCCGTTTCACTTAAGAAGCTCATCAGTATCTTCTTAGCTGAATTTTCTTTTTCTTTACATTTCTACACTGGTTTTCTTATGCGCTTGTAGACATTGTTGCTCTTATTGGCTTGCAGATGGAAGTTTAGCACCAGTGACAAGCCATTCGCGTTTAAGTGCTTTTCTACTGCCTGGTGCAGTATCTCAAATTGTAGCATATCAGCTGAACATCCCATATTGCTAGCCTTCTATCTAAATCCTTCATGTCTGTCAACCATCTCAGAGAGGCACAGTCAGTAATTTTTTCAAAGTGTATACCAAAACATGGGTCAGAATTAGAATAATGCTTTAGATCTGTTCTTCACTCGCTTTCTGCAACCATGCAGTTGCTCTCTGCTCTGGTTTGAGTCTTTTATTATACCTTCACAGTGGACTTTTTCTTTTCGTCTAACTATGCTAAGTGGCGCTCATAACCACGCCACTGGCATTTGTATAAACGTAGAAGGTCTTTAAAAGGTTTAGTATATCAAGACCTATGACTTCTTTAAGATTATGCTTAACATAGTTGAAGGAATCTTCTAACTCTTGTTCACAAGTGAATAGTACTCCTTTATTATGTAAGTAAATGAGCGACTAAGCAATGTCTGTGAATTTTGGCACAAAACTCTATTTTATTCGCTGTGGGCCGACCTGGGGAACGATACCGCACCAATTAAGGGAAATCAAGTGAATGGGAAAGGATGATAAAATCCAGAAAACCTCCACGTGCAGCATATGATAGGCCAGGAACTCCATGGACCACCTTTGTTATTCGCTATCTTGGTTCAGGGCATTGGTGCACAATGCCAACACAGTCATAATTGTCCCCTACCCAAAGTTCCTATACTGGAATTGAACTCGGGGAGGCAGCAGTAGAGTTTGCTACTCTACCACTTGGGTATGCTCCCCTGAATTTTGGCGCAAATTGAAAGTATTAACTCGCTATGCCCAAGAACACCTAGACATTCCTCATGCACTTGGAAGACTCATCCTGGCGTTGAATTCAACCTTCCTTTGATTGGGCTTAATTATTTGTTTTACTCCATGAACAAGGAATTAAAAATGGCCCTTAATAAACAGTCAATTGCTTCTCTAGAGCTTGAGATTGTTCTCTATCATCCGGGTAAAAACCTCCTTCATGTGTTCCAGATTATCTTTTCGTTCTTGATAAACACCATGATATTGTCCCAGAAATGAGAACACATTAAGACTTAAGATCTCCTAAATTCAGATTTATTATTCAATGGCATTTAGTTAGAGTATTGCACAATCCCTGTGGTATATGTTTTGGTTTGAACAGGCCTTGGCCAATGATTAGTGCACACTTTTCTTAGACTTTTGGTGACAGATCTTCTGCCAGTATCTGCTTTCCAGGTCCAATGCTGAACAATATCACAATCCTCTAAATTGTTAAAAGGTATTGTCAATGAGTGAAGGGATAAGAATCTTTTTTGTCGTGTTGTTCAATCTTTGGTAGTCCATGACTATGCAGCGAGTCCCATCATTTTTTCTCACTACCATAATGGCGACGCCTAAGGACTCTTTTAGGGGCGTACTAAGCCTGCATAAGTTGCTATAATTCCTTAAAAATGATTGTTTTCTTCACTCTTGAAATGGAAGTAGGGCTTTGATTGGAAAGGTATGGAGCTCCCAGTGTCAATCATGTGACCTCCTCCCTTGAACAAGCCATAAATATTAAATCCACTGATGAATACATATGAGTAATGATCCGAAAATTTCATTAGGTTTACGCTCTTCTTATGTAGATAACTCTTAGAGCCCAATCTCTAAGATAATAACATTGAAGTGAACTAATTTAATGTTACTGTAGTGGCAAATTTTTCACTTTAGCAATGGTTTGACCGTTCTTAATCGTGAGAAGGTGCTTTACAATGTTTCAAAGGTTGATTTTTACTTCTCCTTGGTAGGAAAATAATAGAATTCAGGCACCATAAGTGCTCCGGTAATCTAAACCCTTTGTGGCAGTAAATTTTAATTATTATCTGTTCAGGTAAATTAATGTTAATGTTGACTATAATGACCTTTTTTTCTCCTAGCATTAGGTCCATCACTTCACTGGCGTGCAAGGGCAAGCCAGACTATGCTTCTGTGGTACGAGGTAGCTATTGTTTTTCATCTTCAGGGTATACTAATCAGGTAATTGGTTTAAGAACCCATAGATCAACAAACTCAAAATGTTTTATTTGTCAAATCAAATACTTACTTCTCTATTTAGACTATAATAGACAAAAGCAAGTTTTTAGAGTCTACATCCCTTTTAAATAAAGGATAAAGGGAGGAGAAATCTATTATAACCTAATAGCAAGGCGTGAAAGAGAACAACATATAAGTTTCAATATTTATAATGGCACAAATGTTATCCTCACGTCCTCCTAAACTTGCTGTAGCTTGGGGAGATCCTGATCATTGGTCCAAGAGGACCATTCTGGATGCAATAATCCCATTTCTCAATAAGTTTCTAAAATTTATAGATAAATTTTAAATCACTCTTTGTTTATCAAATCTAAATAAGTTTCCAGTACCTGGGACTTTTATTATTACTATTTAGCAAACCTTTGTTATATTAATATTTCTGTCCCCTTGTTGTATTTATATTGAAAACAACCATGTCCAACTATGAGCAACTTAAAGCCTGTTCCTTAGCTCATCCCTACCTATCCTAGTGCTGACAGAAAACTTTTGCTCCCTGCCATGTTTTCCAAATTGCCCTAAAAAATGAGGATGTACAAGGGGATGTCATTGATACAGAATAAGAAACCTCCCAAAATGATGGGGTTGGAAGTATTACCCAATGGATCAGCAATGCTCATTATGAAGTAGGCGTCCCTTATCCCAGCTATAATTGAGTTTATGGCTGTGTACAGAAAAAAGTGCACTTTGTGAACAAAAGCGTATATGTGATAAACATTGCCAACCTTGTCCCAATTTGTACTCAACTGCTCAATGGTTTACTTTACCTGAAGGACATTCTATTAAGGTCAAAGAAACAGCCATTTCCTCCAATATGAGGGGCTTATACTTAGATCCTAGTCTACCAGCCATGAATTGGTAACAAGAGCAGATCAATACTTTAAAACTTCTACACCCTGCCATTTATCAAAATATGTAGTATTGGGGTTGCACCATCACAAAGTACCAAGACAATTAGGCCTTATCCAGTCCCTTCGTTCATCTATCTATGATTTTTACTAATCTGCTTCCTTACTTTTTAAAATAAAACAAATTAATATTCTTGTTAATTAGCATTTAATCAATGAACTCTGTTTCTTATGGCTTTAATGAATGAAGTATCTTTTGGGATTCACCCTCTATTGGGTTAATCATCTTACTAGTGGACTGACTCTATAATAACAATTATTATGGAATGACGAGATGTGCTTCTCATTTACTTGCATTGAGATAACTTGAAGTATCAAGTATCATCCCAATAATATTTAATTATTGCTTCAAATAAGTAATCAAGTCCCAATCTGTTGGGATTGACCCCAATAACAATTTCGAGTATAGTGATAACTCAATCAAGTGATAATGTTTCCACCGCTTATAATTAATAGTTTAACTTATCAGTAATGATCCTCAACAGTTTTTCAAATCCTATGGTTACCGGCGACTACAAGTAAAGGATATCCAATTTCAATATGTACTAGTAGTATTTTTTATATATCTCTATTGGGAACTGATGCTAAGATTTCATTTATCCTAGGATTTATCACCTAGCTCCTGTTACCTGCCTTTCCTATAATTCCTTCTCACTTTTAGACTTAAAGTACTATAAATGCCTCAGGCTCTATCCCAATAACTATCATTTCTCAAATACTCTTAGTTATATTATAGCTTTTCTCAGCCCTTAGGGCCTACTAACTCACTGGGGGGCTTCAGGTCCCTGAATCAACATAAAGCTGGTTAGAATTAGATCACTTGCTTTCCAACAGTATCTATCACTTTTCTAAAGAATCAACTTAAGACTCAAGTGAACACCAATGTATCTGAAGTTTATCTTCAGGTTAGATATACATTTGCGTCGCTCTTGTATTGTATTTTTGACCGTTTAGAGCAATTAAGATTGTGTTTCATTGGATTTAAAGAAGCCACAATAAACACGCCCAGAAGCACAAAACCCTGCTAGTCCCAAAGGGCCCCATCTACCAAGGGCCCCCTGGGCCCTAAAGGCCCATTCTAATATATGGACCTCAGGGTAGTTAGCCTGGCAGTTAAAACTGCTTCCAACCTAGTGCAGGTTTTGAGTTCAAACCTGTACTGAATAGAAAAATTCTCAGTGTGGTATACTTGTCCCAAGGTTGACCCACCTCGAATATTTAAATATATGGACCTCAAGGAGATTGCGGACAATCTGGACACCCAGGATCAATGGGACCACCGAGAGATATCAGCCCTCCTAGGCCATCAGGCCACCTGGGAACATTGGCCCTCCCAAGCCACCTGGATTGGCTTGCCTCCTAGATTTCAAGGGAATTTGGGCCTTTTGGAACCCTGGTTCTCCTTGCTCCTCTGGACCTTCCAGAATTGAGCTAGAAGATATGCTTCCTAATCCTAATTAAGTAATATCCAGGATCAAATTACTTGGCTAGAAACTCAGGTCTCAGCTGTAGCTCAAAGCTGTGGAGTGATTCTCGAGGGCTAACCTCTTGACCCTAACTATACCCTTGAAGCCTTAGCAGATGGGCTCATGAATTTCATTAATTTCTTTTGACTGTATAATGTATAATTTAAACTATATTAATGAAAATCTTATCCATTTTCTAGCCATTTTAAGACCATTAAGTCAGTATAACTCTCAACTAAGACGTTAAAGAATACCAGAAGCTGAAATTACAAAAGTTTAAAGAGCAACTTGCATAGAAGGCCACCTCTACCATAGTAATGAGTCAGTGGATGGAGCAACATAATGATGTCAACAATTTGAGGGTTCAACTTGACTGAATGCGACCTATTGAATACAACAATACTAAGTCCTCAACTTCTGCACCTCCACATCGACCAGGATCAGCGTTTAACCACTCCTGTTATCTTAACTTTAAACCCTCATATAAGGAAAAATCTGTCCATAGTAAAGGTAGTATCTCCTCCTTCCTATATGTCTACAAAAGCGACATGGAAGAGGATAGAAATTGACATAAAGTCAAATACCTTCCTATCTGTAGGGGCCTATAGCCCAATAAGTTATGGTTTATTACTTAAATAATGGTCAAATCTGGAGCCAAGCTAAGACTGCCTTGACAAAGGAGTTTGGGAAAGATCATACCCTATATTCTCAAAAATGTTTTAATGGGTTATTTGCATCAAACATGGAGAAACGCTGACAAAGTATGCCAAATGATTTTACTATGAGGCTCAGAGCTTGGTGGCTTTTGACTTCATCACCTTTGATGATGCTGTTACAGCTGCCATATTAGCCTTGGAATCTTAACCAGATTTCCAGTCGCATATCAGCACTGTCAAGAGAAACTTCACAAGCATATTGTACATCAAAGGTCTTTTTGAGATACCCGCCAGTATACTCCAGAAGGCTTCCTAAGCCCAGCTACTCTCCCATCTGACACCCTCAGGTCAATGCTCTTGATAAGAAGGTTGCTAATAAGATAAATATACTCACTTACTGCGTAAGATGTTAACATGTAGCTAAAGAATGCTACATGAGAATTTCAGATGAGGAGAGAAAAGCCCCGTCAACTTAAAGTGAGAGGCTGTTCATGTTGTTAGCCACCTTAAGCCTCAACTATCTACCTCTCAGACTATTGCATCTGCAGCCCCCTCTACCACGATTTTCATATGTCTGTAAAAAATATAGACTTTGGTTTGGAAACTCTTGATTCTATGTGTTCCTCTAACTTCTTTCTTTGCATAACAACAGTAATTTGAGGACTCATTACCAAAGTGAAAGTTTTAGTTTTCAAATCAAAAATAAGGAAATTTTCTACACTATCTCCAGTAGAATTTATATCTTCCATTGTTGCCATACAAGTCAGAGTTGCATTCAACCTTCATCATAATGTTTAGTATGGAACAGATGAACCACATTGCACTAGGTCTTTTGGAAACTTGGCTTTTCTGGTGACAGTGGGCTATTCTGGTCGGCAGGTCAAACAGTATGGAGACCAGACGACCCTTGTAATTTATGCCTTAGGTGATGGGGCCAGCAGCACCAGCTGATCCGTTGGCATGTCATATGCACCATTTAGGGATCCCACAGCCTAAAAACCAACTCATAAGAATAGACATATATTAAAAAAAGTGAGATTAGGAAAAGAGCGATATTTATTGAAAGGGAAGCACCGAGTATTTATAAGTACAAATGGGCTACTGCGCTCCTCACTGACCTATCAGCTCATCATTAATCTTCCATCCAACCACTCTCTCTTCCTTCTACTGCGCTTCTCTCTTAATTGGTGTCAACCCTCTCACCCTATCTTTCCTGATGTCTAAATATTAATTCTGGCTCATCCTCAGCCTTCAGTTTCTAGTGAGCCATATAAATTATTATATATAAATATTAAATCTAAGATTGACTTAGTAATTGTGGACCGGAAACATCCTCAGACACTTAGTAACTCATGATTTCTTGGCTTCTTGCTGACTACACGGTTTAACTCTCCAGGTTGATCATTTAGGAAATCGCCCTCCTCAGGTGATATACAATTTATAATATTAGGCGCTGGAAAGATCATTGCCGTCCTGAACTCAGAATCATCTGTTTCCGCTGGCATATAATAATTAACCAGTAGGGATTATCCTTTGCTATTTGCACCTGTGATCCATATAATAAATTAGGTCCATCAATTGGCCTGACTGAACCTAACTTCCCAATATCAGCGGTTTACTGATTTGGCTAAACCCACATTGGGGAGCAACTACCAAGCAATAACATAATAATTATGAAATTCAGTCAATAAGCCATTCCAACAGGATTGATAAATTCATCCCAAATAATGCTCAATCATCATAGGAATTCATCTGGTTAAATTTACGACATTTCCAACCACTTAAACAGATGATATTCCTCCTACTTCCAACCTTAGTGTGTGTGGTGGACTTCCAGGGTTTGCCCTTCCCCACCACCAACAATTGCTGGAACATAACCACCATTTTAGGGTCACACCAAAATGCTCTTCCCCTCCCCAGCCAAGCTGGCAGCCATCCTCGCTACCTCCTCACCAACCTGTCAGCTACTCCAGCCGTAACCAGCAGAACCCCCTGTAGTGAGCACTACTGCCAGAAAAACAGCTTTTATAGTGACAGTGGGCTCTTCTGGTTGGAAGGCCACCCAGTATGGAGACTGTTGAGCCTTGCCATTTCGCCTTAGGTGATGGGGCCAGCAGCGCTGGCTGACCCCTTTGCGTGTCACCTGCACCATTTGTGGATCATCCCACTTAACTGGATGGTATTACTCCATTGTGACCACCCAATGGTGGGCTAAGAACACTCCAGCGCCCCCTCCAAGGAGCTCCAGGTCTGAACTGGTAGCTCTTGCCACCTCCTAACCTTTCCTCTAATACTCAAGCACCACATCAGTGAAACATCTTATACTGAGCACCACATGTATAATTTTGGCGATATATTTGAGATACGCCATAGGTGTTGCGCAGGGTTAATCCCACTGAGCAATGGATGGACAATATGAAGATTGACATCCCATGAAACAAACTTAAAGAACTTATAAATATATAGAATTTAGCTCTAACCACACTGCTTAATTTAAAATAAATATTTTATTAGCTGACTCGTTCTTCTCCATTTCCTACTTCCTACCAACGTACTCCTCATTCAATATTCTCAACTCACTTATATATCAGCGACTTCAGTTGATACAAATTCTTTTTCTTAGGCTATTCTCTACCGCTATATCATCTTTGGTTCATACTTGTAACTGTGAAGTCCCTTCAGGGCCTATTATTCTTAAATTCACTATCAACTTAGTTTGAGGTGATATACTACATATTTACCATTAATTGCAATACCTTATCGCCTTATTTGGGAAGCAATACAACATATATCCTTCCTGGGATAAGTATCGACTTATTTCAAGGCGCCCAAATATTTGTACATTATTGAATTATGGTTGACGGGCTTTAGCCAATCCACCACAGCTATTTGGGGCTTATCATCCAGTCATATCAGAATCTCAACAAGTTCACTCAGTGCTTATTTGGCCTTGCTCATTTATTTTATCTCTTCCTACTACTGCTCCTGCTGTGGTTCTTAAAACCAAAGCTATGACTTATTATTAAGAACTCAATTTTAACATGAACATTTTGTAATTATCAATATATCTTAATCCTAGGGGGTGGAAGGCAAGTTGGTAGGGCGTACGGTTACCAACCTGATTGTTGTGGGTTTGATTCCTGCCCTTTGCACATCTATTGGGGTGTCAGCCAAAGGAAGCTATAGGCTTTTAGTAGGTCTAATAACACGAAAATCTTACTCATGATGTAGCAAGAAAAATCTGAGTCCTGATCTGGAGGTGGAAAAACTTTCTATGACAGAGTGACCCTGCTCAGGTTTCGTGTTAATACTTTCTAGCTCTATTTTGGTAATGTCTGTCCCCTGGTCTTCTTGACTCAAATAAAAAAATATATTAATCCTATTCGTCTATACTTGAGGTTCCAAGTTATGCTATTTTCCAAACTTACATCTCCAAGAAGGACAAGCCCAAGAGAAAAATATGCCTTATGTAGGACAGATAGCTTTATTTCTAATTGAGTACCATTTTTGTAGGACTACGTGTGAAAATGACTCCCATGTCCACTAATGCTTGATAAGAAATGCCTTTATTCGATCTGTTTCAGGTAGTAGTATAATCTCAAGGCAAGTTATTGTAGATACACGGATTCAAGTGCAGATTCTGCCAGGGCAAAAACTGGAAATTTGTGGAGTAATAATCTGTCCATTAAGAAGATATTGTCCTTCTCAGGCATTCTGGATACAGCCTATTCAGGGACCATCTCTGTATTGTTAGGTAATATGACACCAACTCCATGTGTCATAGGGAAAAAGGATCCTATAACTTATGTTCAGCTGCTGCCTATTGAAGAGTTATATAGCGTGCACAAGTTTGGTGCCTTTAAGATTTCATACTAGAGGACCTTCCCATTATAGCCGCCATCAAACTTAACATCAAATTGGATATTATCAACGCACAACAAAAATGCCTCTAAGAAACTTTTAGACAAATATTCCAACATCTTTTCCTTTTGGACCCTACAATCTTTGAAAATAAATGGAGTAACCATAAAGTAGATACAGGAGATTCTCTGACCCATATGGACCAAGACTTATTAAAAATACAAAATGAAAAAGCACAAGTAGCAGTTGAGTTAAAATAACTTCTAGAAGCTGTCATGTTGAAGCCTTCAAAGAGCCCATAATCTTTTGCCCTGATCCTGATGAAGAAAAAAGATGGGACACATTTCGTGGTGATGAATTATTGTAAATGGAACTCAATCACATGAAAATGCAGCTACCCCTTACCCAGGATTGATTATTCCTTTTTGGATACTATCTGACTACAGTTCTAAGTGTCATTGATTTAGCCAGTGTTACTTGTAGATAAACCTCACTCTGTAAGAACGAGCTAAAATCACTCATTACTAAAGAGAAATTGTTTGAGCTAACCAAATGCCGCAGGGGCTATGCGATGCCCCTGCTACATTCCAGTGAGTCATGGATAACATTCTAGAATATCTGAAAATTTCTTGTATCATGTTGTAATAAGACAATATCAACTTTTTTTCTCAAATCTTTAGCTCCCATCTTGACCTTCAGCGTCAATACATCAAGAGTCTAATAACAGTATCTAAAAATTTTATCTTTCTAAGTGTCCCTTTTTCCAATGAGAGAAGGAGATTTTAGTCCACAAGGCAACAAAAGAGAGAATACATCCATTACTGGATAAAGTCAGAGCCATTCATAAGCCTTTCACACCAGAAAGTCTTAGAGATTTTAGGTTTTCTATAGGATGATGGAGTACTACTGCTAATTGTTCCTTCATTAACTAAGCTTGAAGAACCTTTAACTTATCTATTACAGAAGAATGTGCCATTTCACTGGGAATCATCTCAACAGCAATCCTTTGATGCATTAAGAATGACACTTACCAAAACTCCTGTGCTGATGCAACCAGATTTATTAAGCCTTTTTTGATATTCACTGAAGCCATCAATGTTGCCATCAGTACCATTTTGGTGCTACATGACTCTAAAAAGTGATCATCCTATTATGTACTTTAGCATATTTCTATCTTAAGCCAAATGGATTCATAGCATCACCAAACCGATTTTTTTGGCTGTGATCCTTGCCACTAAGCAGAATCCATTTCTTTATGGAACATACTTCATTGTAATAACCATTTACGCCTCCCTTGCTGGTTGCACCAAATGTGTTTCCCTAATGGTCGCCAGGCCTGGTTGGCCATATGATTACAAAATTACAATTTCAAGATTGTTCATTGCCCAGTAATGGTACACCAAAAAGGCGACAGCCTCTCCTGACTTCCAGTCCCAACTGTTTTACCCAGTTAAGAGGACCGCCTATATGATTCCCTCTATTGTTCTGACTTTCTATACTGGAAACCCTAGAAATCTAGAGTGAATTCAGGCTGATAGTGACTAATACACATTAACTGATGGTATGCTGTATACATTAGTATAGAAATGATGGCTCCTTATGTCCATTTCTCTGATTAAACTAAGATTGTTATTGAGGGTCATACTATTACCAGACATGTGGTGGTGCTAAAAACCCACAAATGGTGAAGACTCAATGTTTTTGAGATGGAACAGTCAACTCAATTTAAGATGTTTTTAGATGCCTATATTACATGTCGCCAACATGACAAACCTAATAAGATTTCAACATCAATTGTTTTCACCTTCTTTCCCTTTTTATATGATAAGCAGAGACATTATATGTCAATTACCCGCATGAGTCCATGGTCATTAATATAATAATGCTGTGGACCACTTTACCATATGTATTGAGGCTATATCCATCCTTACGGCCACCATCTGGGCAACCGCCTTATTATTGTATTAGCATTTCTTTAGACAGCATGGTAGCCCAAGGGTTCTCTTATCTAATTATAGCCCAAAATTTACTTTAGAATTGGCTCAGGAATTAACTAATCTAAGAAAATGCACCAATCTTTTTAGCACCCCTAAAAACCCTTTGACAAATGGAGCCATAGAGAGGGTTTATGACACTTTTAATTTCCAATTTATGAAAATTATATTTTTCTGACTCATTATGATGGAACCATTTCCTACCAAGTGCTATGCTTTTTATTTAGTCATATACCACCACATAATAAAGATGTCCCCTTTAAAGGCACCTTACAGGGGAGAACCCCTATTACCAACCGGTCTAAAATCCATAATATCTTTGAAAATCTCCCAGGACTTCTGAGATCACCCATAGAGCTTAACAGTTGAGATTATACAACTGCAATCATTATTTATGGATGCCGTGGTGAATATCACAACCAAGTAAACTGGCCAAAGTAACTTGCGGTGACCCTTTCTGCCAGTGTATCAACATGGAGACTTAGTAATTTCCTTACCGCCATTACCTGTGTGAATAATTGACAATCTCTCTATCTTTTGGTCCAGGCCTTACAAGGTCCTCTATAAACATGGATCTGATTACTCCATTTTTAATGTTGAGAAGTAATGGTTGTCTTCCAAGCACATTAAGAATTTATCTGAGCAATTTGTACTCCTATGATAGGATCTTAAGGAGGGCACTGTCAGAACTTGAACCTTGGATGAAGACAAAATGAATAATGACAAAGTAAAAACCTGACTCCTTATAATACTTTGATTGCCTATAGCAAGTTGTTAAAGGCACCATCCCCTTGAATAAAGGATAAAGGGAGGAGAGAGTTGTAATCACATAAAACGAGGTGTCAAAGAGATCATCATGGAGGTTCCAAAAAACTACAATGGCACAAAGGGAAATCATATCGTCCTCATTCAATTCCTAAAGCTTGGGAAGATCCTGATCATTAGTCCAAAAGGGAACATTCTTGATGCAATAACCCCCAGTTCCCTATAAATATTAACACCTTCAGATAAATTTTATATTACTTCTTGCTTATCCAATCTATATAAGTTTCCTGTCCCTTGGAAATTTACTGAGCTTATCTGGCAAGCCTTGTCTATCCTGATAGTTCTGGCTCCTTGATGTAATTTTATAAATACGACATGTCCAACTCTGAGCAGCTTCAAAGAATGTTCCTTCAGTTGACTTCCTATCCACAGTGCTGACAAATATAATGCTCAGTTTTGACTAGACATACCCGCTTCTTCTGAACCTTATCTCTTCATCATAAACACAAGTGGCATCTAGGTGTTGATAAGACTGAATGGACTCTGGTTGAAATTAATGATTGTTCAAAACTCAACTAGGTAAATGTGTTCCTATGAATAAAATGTATTGGTTGTTCTCAAGCACTACAGCTGGACCAGACAAGACAATGTTTCCAAATCACAAGGGTATCTAGAATAGCAGGCTATTGCTTTGGTTGATCCAATCTCAGCAGTCATAAACTTGGCCTAGTAATCGAGATCAGTAAAGCTTAGATCTCTTATAAGTTTTAAGACTTAATAATGACTATAGCACTGATATCCAATACTGCTAATAGTTTTGATTTTGTGTATGGTGACTGCCACTTTTATTTTATTATTGATATTCAAGCCTATGGTAAAATGGCACTGACTGTCTGACTGAATCCCCCTAACCCCTAAGTAAAACATGGTCCTTAAAATACTTGGGTGACTAGTGGTCTTCAATTGCAATCTTCTTAGATGTAGTTTCCATGAGATTCTGCCATCCAGGATGCCTTCAATGGTCTGAGCGGTCTTAGAAGCTTAAGATAAGTAAGACTTTTTTATTAGGATCAAACTTCGCTAGACTAGGTCTGAGGCAGGTAGTTAAGACCACTTCACTTGGAGCGCCAATTACAAATATCTTGAAATAACCTGTAAAGCTGGCTCATCTTCATCAATCCATTGGTGTAGTGTACAACCCAATTGACTGACTTGCAACCTCTTCTTTTGCGGTCTTCTTTATTTTTTACTTTAACTTAAGGTGAATTCTTCAGAAGTGTCCCTTTTTCTGAAAGTTGTTGCATTTGAATTAACAGAATTCAAATACTTCTATTTGACTAAGTGGTATGCCTTCTCCTTAAGCTTATCATCACGACTTTGAGCAGTGTAAAGAGCTTTTTAATCAGGGCGGCGTTTTTGCTGGTTTTGGTGTCTTGACTCCATCTTATATGAGGCTTTAACTCAAATCAAGGACTCCTTAATGGTATTTAGAGACTATGCTTGTTTCATGGCTAAGGTCATGTGTATCAGGAGTTGTGGGTGTGATTATAGCAAACTAAGCAAGATGTTTTTAAGTGACTAGATTTAAGGCTTCTGTCATCAAAAGCTGTTGTGTTTTGAGGTAAACCAAGTTTGTGTAGTATACAGTTGATTCATACTTCTTCATTTGCACGATGAGTAATTATTGCTTCATATTTTGAAAGTCCTGTGCACTTCTGTACTTGTCAATAAGAATCTCTTCAACTTCAGCCAAGCATGATGAAGGGTATAGTATAGCTCTAAGCGTCTCCTGTGCATCTTGAAAAATAATCCTTGTACATGGTGAGCTTTCTGCTTGTCACTAGCTCCGTCCATGCTACTTTCAAATAGTTGAAGATATCCATCTATAGTTCCCTTGCTAGGAGCGAACTTAGTCTTGAGTATGTTCAGAGATTTGAATCTTCTTAAGTATCAATCTGACGTGATAGTTGTAACACCATTGCTGGGTTATTTTTATTAATGATGCGTTCTCCCAAAGCAGTTAACGTTCTAAGGTGTGTAAGACAACTCACTTATCTGGGGTCCACGTCATAATTCAAGAAATCTAACTTGTTATCGTGGCTTTCTAGATTGTAAAAATTTGAGTTTAGGCTCTGTTCGATCTTGTTGTTCTCACTCTCCAAGAACTCCACTTTCCTCTCAATTGATCTATGGATATTTCCTAGTTATTTCTTGTGCTTTAGACCCAGCTCTCCTTAGCTCTGCAGTTAAACAAGCTACACATATGTCCAATTTGTTGATTATTCTATACATACTCTCCAGGGTAATGTCCATGTAATTCCTTCTTTTTGGTACACTTCTATGATATTGGTATAGAAATCTCTGTAATAATTTGGTAGAGCCCTGTATTAAGCACCAGTTATTGTTGAAGAGGCCCACTTACTCATAGGGTGCTTATATCAGGGGCTAAGCCTTTTGAAAAAATTGATTGTTTTATAGGATGCACTATCAGGCGAATTGGAGAGTCTTGTTCTTCTGTACATGGGACAAATTTCATGGTTCTGAGTGTGTTCAAAAGTGTTAAAAACCTTGGTATTATACATATGGTACTGCTCCTGAGTTCAAAGGAACTACCTCATCTTGATTTATTACAGGATAGCCGACCAGGGGACAGACTCTTCTAAATGTAGACACAAAAGAAAACAAAACTTAGTAACAGGGAAGGGACCCCAGAGAAGCGATGCTATCTCTTGTTTCCAGCGGATAGGCCACTATGGGGAATAGGAGGGAACGTGTAAAGGGGCCATAACCACAATTGAACACGTGTGGAGGAAAGGGTCCGATTTGATGAACCAAACTGGGAACCAGGATGAGACCAGCTGACGGCGACGCGGTGGGAGGTACCCAAACATTTACGCCTGGATGTGGTCCACCAAATGGGACCAGAATCAGTGGACAGCTTCTGGGAGGGTGGGGGTAGAGCCTGCTATGGCATCCAAGACAATCGTTTGGATAGTCCACATGGCGATTGTGACCACCAGCGCATGGAGGGAGGGTGGAAGAGGGGATACCATGGATATAGCAAACATGTCACTTGACAGACTGAATGGATGTGTTTGATCCTGGCCAAGCAGACGTTGAACTTCACGCCATATCACTTTAGAGGTAGGGCACTTCTCCATGCGGTGGAACAGCGTTCCATACTGGCCACACATGATGCAGGAAGAGTGTAAAGCATTAGAGAACTCAGCCGTATGGTACACCCACCTCAGGCAGCGCCAAACATGGGAACGGATTTGAGGCTGCAACAGAGGGTAGTGCGTATTTCCAAATAGTCTTCTGGGTCTCAAGGGAATAAGGGATGTCCATCATGTCCAGGTAGTCCACCCTGGATATGACATGGGGCCGTGTGGAGATCAAGCCATCTTGAACGGGTAACCCCTGTACCTCTTGTGTGAACTGAGGAGAGGGGCGGCATCTCTGGGTTGTGTGTCCATTAATATGGATCCTTACTCAGCACTCCGCATGGAGAGGAGGATTCGTTTGTAGTGGGTTTTAGTACCATGAGGACCTGTGGCAGATGGGTAGGAAGCCAGATATTTCATCAAGGAGTGAGGGTGCGATGGATTGTTAAGGCCCAGGGTGTGGAGAAGTTGGAGCGTGCCACGTGGGACAAGTGTTGGGAGGGGAGCATAGGGGCGGTGATTGCTGCAATCCAGGTACTCAGGATCTTGGCAGCATGGGCTTTAAAGTCGAGCAGACCCATGCCACCATGACTACGAGGGCCAAACATGACCTCAAGCTGCACTAATGGTGGGTGGCCTGACCATAGCCACCCTTGTTGAAGGGCATACATAGATTTGAAAAAACCCAGGGATAAGGCGATTGCGTGGGCTCCAAACCAGACTTTGGAGAGGAGCATAGAGTTGGCTAAAAAAACCCTGCCAGTAAGGGAAGTAGGGTGGGCTCTGAGGGAGGCGATGTGCTTCGTCACGTTTTCAAGAATACAACTTTCCATTACTGCTGAGGCATACCCGCCTACCTCCACCCACACTCCCAGATGGTGGACAGGGCTTATGGTAGGGCGTGGCACGAAGGGGAGCATAATTGGGGCGGTGTGGGGTGAGCTGGGAGGGCGAGCACGTGTGCGAGCTGATGAGCCGGGCTGAGCACTAGTTGCTTGGGCCCAGCAGGTTTGATACTGACCAAGGAGGATGATTTCAGTTTTGGAAGCGTTCAGTGCAGCGTTACTTACCCGGGAATAATCCTGGATTAGAGCTTCAAGCGCGCATGCTTCTTGATTATTAGACACCCTGATCACACAATCATCTGCAAACGCCATCATCTTGACTGGGGCTTGGCCTAGTGCATGGACCCCAGTGAGGTGGGTATTCACATTTCGAAGTAGTGGGTCAAGGCTGAAGTTATATAAGAGTGGGCTAAGGGGGTCCCCTTGGCATAGGCCCCTTTGAGGGCGGACTACTTCCGTGAGAAAGCCAGGGCCACGCACTGCCATTGTTGCAGATTCCATAAGCAGCATTATCCAGTTAATGAAGCGAGGGGGCAAGTGGAATTGGTGGAGGCAGGCCCTGAGGTATTCCCAGTTTACTCTATCATAGGTCTTCTGTTGGTCCAAAAATACAAGTGCCCAGAGGCTGTGGACTGGCATGCATTAGCCACAGAGTGCACGTTGTCCCAAATCGACCTTCTGGGTATGAAACCAAATTGTTCTGGGGAGATGGTGGCAGATGCTACAATCCCTAAACGGTTAGCCATGATTTTAGTAAATTTTTGCATCCGTGTTAATTAAAGAAATGGGGCGCCAGTTGGCTAGGTCTAGCTTATCCCCTTTCTTGAAGAGTGTGATGGTGAAGGCCTCTTGCCCTCCTGGTAGGAGGCGCCTATCCAGAAGGCTCTGGTTAAGGGAGGCTAGCAGCAGTGGGGATAGATATTTGAGTACTTCTTATAGAACTCATATGGAATGCCATCAGGGCCTGGGCATTTCCGATTTGATGCACCGCGGATGGCAGACCAGAGTTCATTTGGAGTAAGCAAATTCTTTCTTCTGGGTATTAGGAAACGGTGCATATGTGAGTGTTATCAAGAAATTTCGCCATTTCAGCTGGGTGAATTGGATCTGATTGGTAGACTTGGAGTAATACTTTTATATTTTGATCACCACTTCAGCTGGCTTATCCACTATGGATTTATCTGTTCTCCGCAGCTGTGTGCAGGCCACACTCTGGTGCGGTGTGAAGAATTTTTAAAAAAATATGCGGAGCATGTGCCACCCTCTTTAATGTGTTTGGCCCTGTACTGAACATAAAAACGATGTTTGTGTTGCCTTTCAAGCGCGTTGAGGTGAGCGGCTGCTTCTGCCCACTTCTGGCCCCAATCAGGGCTGTAGCCTGTGGCCGGGATGTTGGACTCCAGGTGTGCCAACTCTGCCAGAGTGTGCAAGATGATGGCCGATGTAGCTTGTGAGCATTGGGAGGAGAGGTGGCAAGCGTGGCAGATGGTATCCTCTTTGAAGGCTGACCATGTGGAAATTGGGTCCACACAAAATGGTGTAATAAACTCTTTCGCCAAAGTCACTGATTCCACCCAAGTGGAAAATCCTGGTGACGAAAGCTTGGGTGGGCGGAGTTTGCACCAATGCGGAGCCCTAGCCACTGTGACGGGTAAGTGGTAGGTTATCAAGACCAGCCAGTGGTTGGAGTTATAGATTTTTGATGTGTGGAAGTGGATAGTATGAGATCAAAATTTTCGCCAGTGTGAGGATAAGGTCAATTCAGGTCAGGACCTTAATTGGCCATTGTGGATGTGGGGGTGAATCATGTTTTTGAGCAGCGGAGCTTGCCACAGCAGTGCATCTAATAACCCAAGGGTGGCCTTTAGAACGCGAAGTTCTACAGGACCCTGGGGCGTGGGATGAGGAAGGCCAAAGGTCCGTAGGTGTGTTAAGCCAACATTTCATGTCACCAACCACAAAAGGTCAGGAGGTAGCGGAAGGGAATTGATCAATGAGAAAAATTCCTAACGCTCTCATGCACAGGTTGGGGCATAAATGTTGATTATAGTGTGCGCCACATTGGCCCATGAAATTGTAACAATGAGGACTCGGCCATGAGGAAGTATTCAGATGATAAAAATTTTTAAAAATTGTTTTTCTGAACAAGCACCCCACAGTGCTCAGACCAGAAGGATAGGGAAGGGAGGAACAAGGTTTTTCAAGCATCCTCAGAACCTCGCGGACAGTGGGACTCCTGGATGATCAGGATGTCCATGGGTAAATTTTTTTGTAAAAACTCAGTTTCCTAGCCCGGGACGGCGAGGCCTTGAGTCTGGTGATATTAAATGTACCTAACATGAAGGCTTCCCCCTTCACACCTTAGGTGTGAAGGGTGGGCACCCGGGACCACCAGCCTCCTCTGGATCCTCATGGGCCTTCACAGTGGCACGGGTGTTTGCAGCAATGCTATTGGTAGTTTTGTTAATTTTAGCAGACAGGTTCGCTTTGGCTTTTGCCTTCGCTTTTTGTTTCCCCATTGTTGAAAAATAATTTTGTGGTGCGGATAAGTTTAGGCACCAATATTCAGGTCAATAAAAATTTCAGGTAGGTTGGAGACCAAGTCAGTTTCATTAAGGGCTTGGTTGCAAAGGTCAGGTGAGATTGAGTCACCCATTGGATCCTCAGATTGGGTGGCCCAATTGGCTTGGGCTTCCTAATCTGTTTGGTTGATGGATTCCTTAGTTGCTTCCACCATGAAGGTTTCATTGTCCTCCTGGCGTTGGGAGTTGGGATAGCGGAGGTGACTTTGGCTACTTCTTTGGCCGCGGCCCTGTGGGCCTGCTTGGCCTTCTTCCACTCTTGCGGGGAAATAGGTTTTACCAGTAGGTAGCAGTTTTGTGCTCCCCACGGGAAGGCCTCTTTGGTGCTTGCGGTTAGTTCATAGTGCGCCTCTCCGCTGGCCATGGCCGCCGAGGGGTGCTCTTGGAATGTGATGCCCTCCTTGGTGGGGCATGCGTGTGCCTTATGGATGAACGCGTCACAGTGGGTGCAGATGGGGGGTGCACTGTCTATGGTTACCTGGAAAGGGTGGGTGGTATGCCCTTCGATATTAACATAAGTGGAGTGCAGGATTTGGGTTAGGTCCTTCGCGATCTCCTCAGTTGGAGTCAAAACTGCAATGGCTTTGCCATTGCACAGGTGTGGAATCAGCGTAAAGTCTTGCATCTCAAAAGATTTTATATTGCCATATACAGTGAGACTGTCTTTCGGGTGCTGCTCCAAAATGGCACGTTTTACTGTAGTGGGCAAAAAGTCAAACGTGAGGAAAATTTAGTTGATTTTGTCCATCTGGTGCTCTTGGTTTTGATGACCCACTGTTATTCAGGGAGGTCAATCACAACGCGCACTGTAGCAGCTTTGTCTGCTGCCTCTTTGTTTTTGAACTGAGATCCAGCCAACTGCATGACAGAGTGAGGTGTGACGTACACCATGGTCAGGAAATAAGTGTGCACATCCCCACAAAATTTTTCCCATTGAGCTGTTTGTGGATATCTAGGAACACCCAGACTCCATATTCCACCAATGAGTGGTTGAGAGTGCGGCGTGTTGATGTACTGGTTACATCGCGCCTGTCAAGCGAGGATTTCTGGGGAAATAGTAACTGCCAGTTTTTTATTTTTATCTAATCCGCCAGTTTCTCTGGGGCGTTTTTGAACGTTGGAGGTCACGGGCCTACCACCTGTGCCTCTTACCTTACTTGCCCAACTGCTCCCTGACATGGGCGCAGACTAATCTCCTCTGTGAGATTATCATACTAGAATCAGACTAGAATTGAATAAGTTGCAAAAGTTATTGCAATTAGAGAGATAAGTTTTGATGATAAACTACCTCATCTTCTGCTGACAACAAAAGGCTTAGTAAATACTTTATAAAAATAATATATATTGGTGGTATTGGCACCAAATAAAGCAACAATAGTAAAAGCAGATTCTGTAAAAATTTAATTTTTTGTGTATTAAGAAAAAGTCTCTATATTATTTATAGATTTAAGTGTTTGAAGTAAAACCTTATTTATATCAAATAAAGTTTTTCTCATAAGGCTATTGAACATTTACTGCTTGGTTTCAGGGATAGTGGAGTCAAATTCTTTAATCCCTGGGATCTTCTGGTCTTCCTTGAATTATATAGAGCTCTTGCCTGCTTATTAACGCGTGGCTTCTAATGCTCCTGCTGTTCTTTTGCCCCTTGTGGCACTTACAGCTGAATAGGTACATGGGTATTCTCAAATAATGGAGTTTTAAAATTTATTTTGTTTATCAAATTGATAACGACTGCATTTCTAAGCTTTGTATGAATGAAAAACTATCTTTGGATGAGGCTTTGGTTATTCTCCTATCATTGTCAGTCAACCCTGCCAATTCTTTTCCATAACGATAACATTATTTACAACAATGTAATTCAAAAAAGCTTTTTTTAATAATCACAGGAGAGATGTGAGATTTCAACAATTCCCAATTAGACTGGGGTGTAGCCATATCAGGCAATGGCAAAATGGTGCGCCAAAGGGCAAAAAAAGCCCTGGAGGGGGACTGGGAACCAATGCCACCAAGAAACCACTTACTCAGACACCTTCCAGGTTTGTGGAGCTCACCACTAAACAAAACTTCTACATGGAAATCTAGTATGCCTAATCCTATTGAAGGTAGAGCACAGGCTCTGACTTTTCTTAGGGGTTGATTCTCCAACTATGTAGGAGAAAGTGCGCAAGGCACAAACCTCCCTTTTCCCCAATGCGATGTAAATTACCTTCCATACAATCCACCCTGGTGGATCAATATGAGCTTTGAAACCAAAGATGATGCAGATGCCACCGCAAAATTCTGCATCAAAATTGCCCTCCCCAAGGGCAAACGAATTGTGCGCACTGCACACACCAGATGGAACAAAGCGAAAGCTTTGTTTGTCTACTTCAACTCACTCCCTACCAACCTTCCCAGCAAGGTAATCAAGGATGAGCTCCAGCTTGGACTTGCCCTCTATAAAGAAGTTAAACATTTGGAACTACAGTGGTTTCACCTGATGCCAAAACTGCTACAGGAAAGGCAGTTTCAATAATCCAATAACTGAGGTGGCCACAGACCTCACAAGAATCCCACGCACAACAGTGTTTCACCTCCTGGACGGGGGAGTCTCAAAGGTTATGCATCACACCGGAACGTGCACCCCCTATCTGCAACCACTGCAATGCATTGGGGCACAAGGAACATGCATGCCCCATGAAGGAGGGCAATTTGGCCCCAGACTTCTGCGATGATGCCATGGACAAAGATGACAAAAAAATTGCCAAAATAATTGACACCAACCACGCCTTCCTCTGGGGAGAGGATGGGCAATACATCCTCATAGACCCAGTATTACCCAAAAATACGCAAATTGGTACAAAAGGCCTTTAAACAGGCAGCAGCCAAGGCTGCATCACTCATTTCCTCCTCCATCGACCTAAGCCAGATTCAGGAGGACATAGAGGAAATCAACTGAGCCAACCAGTCATAGAAGAATGCATAAGCTGAGGAGGACATGGAGGAAATAACTGAACTACTAATCAGAGTAAAATGCCCAAGCTGAAAATTTTCTCATCAAATTGACTGAATCACCACATGGTATCAATCAAGTGAACTTAGCAGGACACTTCATCTCCAATATGGGCGAAAATGCGGGAACCACATCTACAAATTAAACCCTGCAACCACAGAAAACAATCAGCACATCGCACCAAACTAGCATGAGTCATGAGTGAGAAAATCTAACTCAACTCCTAAAAACTGCAAAGCCCGTGTGAAATTGGCACAGGGTAAGGGGTCAGACAATGACACAAAGTGGACTGGCCCAGTGACATGGAGAAGATACCAGAATATGGGCTCTGGGTTAGGGCCAGGCAGCCCTTATAACCGCTCCTGAGGCTCTGAAGCACCTCAGTGTCAATAGGGTCGTTAAAATTCTGGGAGCTAGGGCTCAAACATCTCAAGCCAAAAAGCTGGACTTCCTTCAGAAACACCCTGTAGATATCTTGGCCATCTAGAAACCTACTGTCTACAGGAAGAAGAGGGATCCTGGTCTGCCAGGGTCTCACCATCCCTATCAGTTTGCACGTCCCACTGTAGGGTGGTCATCCAAATTAACAAAAAAGAAACAAAAATCACTAACTCCTCTTCATATCTGCATGGCTGCATCCTGGTAGCGATAATTACAAGAAAGAGGACACAATCTCAATAGCATTCATCTATGCACCATGCACCACATCCTAGAGGGAACAATTCCTCAAAACTGTCCCAACACTCCCACTCCCACCAGATACCATTCTGTTGGGCGACTTCAACTGCTGTGATAACCCCAACATGGACTGATGGCCTAACCCCAGGGGGATACCCCCTGGGGCACATCAATTTCCGTGCAATGAAGGAATCCATTAGCCTACATGATACCCTCCCCCTGGGTCACCACTCCTTCCCCACATGACTCGCCCCAAAATATATGAGAGAATTCTCATCTCAATGAGCCACATTAACTTCATCCTCACCCCAAAAACACACCGCTCAAACATCTCCAACTTCTCAACAGAAAAGATCAATTTCTCCAACCACTGTCTTGTTTCAGTGCGGCTTTCACCAACCCAAACTCCCACACATGCATCAACCAGTAGAAAGCTAAACCTAGAAAATATAAAATTTCCTGAAATATCTGACTGGGTTGAACATGAGGCCACAAACACAAAACTTTTGCAACCCCATTTGTATCAGACCCCATTAAAACCTGGGCAAATTTCAAATCTAAACTAATAAATAGAATTCGCCATCTCATCTTGCATAAGTACACCACTGACACAGCCACAATTAGGCGCACCTTGGCTGAACTGAACCACCTCAAGCTCAACACCCCAAAGTCTGGCTATAGCCCAACTGGGGGCTCAAATTGGCGGAAATATTCGCCTGCCTAAACGCCCTCATCATCGAACACCAGCACAGAATCAAAGTATTGAGATATGTTAAGCTAATAAAAGAAGGTGAAACCTGCTTAATGTACTTCTTCCACCAATTCCACTCCTGCAGAAACCAGCCCGCATGCACAAAGGTCTGCAAAGATGATGGCACCATGGTAACTGACCCAGCGGAGGTCAAGGCGGAAGTACACCGTTACTACACTTAACTATAGCGTGACACCCCAACTGGCCCTCATAAAAACAAAGATTTTATACACACTGCAAGAATACAAAGTGAACCTCTGGACTATAACCTCCTAAACCTAATAAAACAAGAAGAGCTCTGGGACACAGTCCGCGGTGCACCAAATAGGAAATACATAGGGCCTGATGGGATACCCTACGAATTCTACAAAAAATACTTCAAGAAAATCGCCCTCCTCCTCTTGGCATCAATGAACCAGTGGCTTCTGGAGAAACACTTCTACCTGGTGGCTAGGACTCCTATGTCATAACCATGTTTAAGAAGGGCGACGAACTGGACCTGGTTAACTGGCGCTCAATCGTACTCTCTAACACTGATACAAAATTACATACAAAAATTTTAGCCACCAGATTAGGCACAATAGCCTCCAAAGTCCTGTTTCCCAATCAGTTTTTCATACCAGGGCGTTCAATCTGAACCAATATACACTCCGTCGCCAACATATGTCAGTCAAAAGCAACTGGAGCCCTTATTTCCTAGACCAGTAGAAGGTATATCACCGCATTAGTTGGCCGTACCTGAAGGAATTCCTAAGCGCCTTCAAATCCCACCCATATTCATAAGCTGGCAATCCTCCTTACAGAGTCCGCAACTATGGATGTATGTGGCCCTGGCTTTCAGACCAAAAAGATCACACCACTCTAAGGGCTCAAAGAAGGGGACCCCCTCAGCCCAAAGCTGTATAACTTCAGTATTGATCCACTCCTTTGCATTTCTGACTCATGCCTCATGGGCATAACCGCACAAGGCCAAACAACAGTCAAGTTACTAGCCTTTGCGGATAACTGCATGACAGGTATAACTAACAACAATGATGGCCAAAGGCTGGAATGCACCCTAAAGTTTTATTCTATTGTTAGCAATGAGTCGCTTAACAAAAGGAAAATGGAGTAATCCTCCTAGGCAAGTACACTAACAACTGGGCCACAACACACAAGCCTCACTGTCCCCCATGAAGGAACAACCCAAACATCCTACCCTTCGCATCACCTCCTTCAACCAACCCTGTCCGCCACCTTGGGATATGGCTGGAAACAGGGGGGTATGCCAATGAGACAATTGAGAACATTCTACTACAGCAAGTGTCCAACTGAGTTGTCTCCCTCAAGGGAAGATCCTCATGACTAACGGGCAAGTAACATTTGCCAACTCACTCATCATCTTGATGCTGTGGTACCCCGCCCATGCAATCTCCTTCTCACCTACATTCATATCCTCAATCCGCGAACTTATCCAGGGATGGATGTGGCCTGGGTCCCAGCTACCTGTACGGGTGGAAACACTCTTCAGCCCAAACTTCAGTGGAAACATGAGCTTAATAGACTTTGAGGTCTACGCCAACTGCATATTTGGCACCTGTGCTGTTAATTCCTAGACCCAGACCACCCACAACAACACTGATCTAAAGCGGCGAGGACCAACTTTGCACAGGCGCACAAACTATTCAACCCACACAACCCGTCCATTCTGCCCACATATCTTGCATACTGCTCCAACGCAGTGGGATACAAGGAACCACCCTCACTTCAAGCGCCTCCTCTGCACATTTAGCACATAGGGTGGACCGTCATCTCACAGGCACTAGTCAAGGAAGGGGAAGGCCCAGAGCTCACTTCACGCTAAGGAAACCAGAGTACCACCCCCAAAAAGACACACATGATGTGTCCCCATTCATCGCAAGAATTGACTACCCAGATGCTTTAGACATCCCATACAATATCACAACACAGAAGGCAATATGGAGGCTAACACATCATCCGCTCCTCCAGCCAAGGGTAAGAGCTAACACCTGGAGTTGCCTCAGAAAAACCTACAGAACAGTATATCTCTTCAACTCTCATTATGCAGCATGTGCAGTGTGTGGAGGGGATGGCACCCTGCATCACCTCCTCAAGGCATGCACCCCCTCTAGAGCCATATGGCAGGAAGTTGCGCGCCTTTTAAGAACCAAAAATGACCAGGAACTGTCAATCTCCAGAAGCCTCATCACACTCCAACTTGAATCCCAATACCACAACGCTCCACTCCCTGATAGTCGCCATTGCAATGTGGACAATCCACACCATAACACTAGATGCTTTTAAGGGAACCATAACAACCATCCGTGGGATAATCAGAAGAATCCACCACACCTACTGGAACACTTTCAAGCCTAGCTATACGGATACATGAGGCTAAAGCAACAACAACTTGTTAAATCATGGCTCCCAGTATGGTTTCTGCATATGGACCCCTTCCTCCACACCTGCTCCATAATTGAGAACCCCCTTCGGAGTAAGGCATTCAACCCCTTAAACCTGGAAGTACTGGCTGGCAACAGGGATAGTTCATCAAATCTGGGGTTCCTAAATCTCGCTATACTTCGCTTCCCCCTAACACATTACATATATCAGTATTGTCCGTCCCCTGGTTGGAAAACCTTGGTTAATGAAATAAATGGCAGTCTAACCCAAGGTTATAAAAGGGGGTTCCACTGAGGCGTTGTCTGTGACATTAAGTGCGTATACATATGTACTGAAATCTATAGTTTCATGTTCACTAAAAAATGCTGACATGCTGTTAAATTATTTTGGCAGTCAGAGGCATATAAAAGCCTTTATCACAGGAATTGTAGGCCCCTTATTGCCTATAAAGGGGCTTTGAATTTTTGAAAAACATTTTGATTGCATACCATGTTAGTTAGTACTTGATCTTAGTTCTTTCTAGCTAGATCATTAATAACAATAATATTAAAAATGAATGGGTTTTTGGAGGGTTTTTTCATGGTTCAAAAATACCCCTACTTAGAAGTTTCTCAACGGGCCCTGGAGGGCAAATTCTTAGAGCAATTTTGCATTCAGTAGGGTTTATTTTATTGGCAACTATTCTGGTTCATGACTACTAACGCTATTTTCTTGAATATGCAAAGAATATATTATATGTCAATTTTCATACATGGGAGAGTATATGGAAACAACTATATTTAGTCAAAATTTGTCAAAATTCTAGGATTTGTAAAAGAAATATAGCAAAAAAGCTTCTGGATTGTCAGATTCTGGTGGTTAAATAAAAATAAACCCTTTGACAACCAACATATTGGGCCAATTATCCTACTAATGCTCGACTTAATACTCTAAATTTTTTACCTTAAAACCTATTGCAATTACACAGCTTAGGCTTATTCTGTCAACGTCAATTCAATCCAAACTATTCTATAAAAAGCGTAGGCCTAATACACTTGTAGATTCAGGCTGATTGTTGCACACAAAACTTGGCTATTAGTCCCAATTACTTGGGACCAATATTAATATCCAGCATAAGAAATTGTTTGGTATTTAACTGAAGATAATGTCTAAATGTCCCATGGACAAATAGATGAAAACGTAATCAATTCCCACACTAGGGAGAAATTTGTATGTTAATCCTCATAATTGACACAATAGCACTTGCAGATGGACTTCCCAAATGAGAGTACCTAGTGCTATTGAGAGAGAGGCCTGCTGACGTCCAGATTAAGGGTGTGCATTTATTGCAACCAGTGCCAAAATTTCACAGAATATGTATTTTGTCAGCAAAAGGATGAAACTCAAATTGAGAGAATCCTAGGATAATTTTTCATGATTTATGGGTTTTTTGTTCCTGGAATCCCCCCACGCTTGAAAGTATTTTGCCACCAATAAACTTAGCAATTAGTCGTAAATATATCATTTCAATGGCCAAACTGAGGTGGAAAATAATA
>JAKSZP010008474.1:0-53813 GCA_022478985.1 Massospora cicadina
TACCTGGGGCAGTCCAGCTAGCAACAAGGGGTAACTTGAGTACCCTGGGGTGCCCAATTTTATATTTGTTGGTTATTTCCTTAGTTATTACATATATTTGGTAATGTCCATCCCCTGGTCAGCTTACCTTGGTTAAATAAAAAGGATATTTTAACCTTCTTTTTAGATAATTAAAGTTTTGCAGCTGAACTGCCCTATGTTTTTAACTTTTTTTAAATTTTATTGCGGGGAAGGCCGACCATGGGACGGACACTTCCGAATATGACTCAGACGAGACAAAACTCAGTACCAGGTGAGGCACCCCAGAGAAGCGATGCTACCTCTTGTTGCCAGCGGGAACGCCACTTATGGGAAGGAGGAGGGAACGTGTGTAGGGGGCGTAGCCACTATTGAGCACGTGTGGAGGAAGGGGTCTGATTTGATGAACCAGACTGGGAACCAGGAGGAGACCAGCTGCCGGCGACGTGGTGGGAGATATCCAAACATCCACGCTCGAAGAAAGTGATCCACCAAATGAGACCGGAATCTGTGGACAGCTTCAGGGAGGGTGGGGATGGATCCGGCGATGGCATCCAAGACAATCGTGTGGATAGTCCACATGGCGATTGTAACCACCAGAGCACGAAGGAGGGGTGGGAGGGGGAGGCCATTGATGAAGCAAACATATCTCTTGACAGACTGAAGGGATGTGTTTGATCCTGGCCTAGCAGACGTTGGACTTCGCGCCATATTACTTTAGAGGTGGGGCACTTCTCCAGGCGGTGAAACAGCGTTCCATACTGGCCACACACGACACAGGATGAGTGTAAAGCATTAGAGCGCTCAGCTGTACGATACACCCGCCTCAGGCAGCGCCACACATTGGAACGGACTTGAGGCTGCAACAGGATGGTGTGCGTATTTCCAGATAGTCTTTTGGGTCTCAGTGGAATAAGGATGTCCATCATGTCCAGGTAGTCCACCCTGGATAGGACATGGGGTCGAATGGGGATCACGCCATCATGGATGGGTAGCCCCTGTACCTCTTGTGTGAACTGAGGAGAGGGGCGGCCTCTTTGGGGTTGTATGTCCACTAATACGAATTCTCCACTCTGCGCTTCGCATGGAGAGTAGGATTCGTTTGTAGTGGGTTTTGGTCCCGTGAGGACCTGTGGCTGATGTGTGTGATGCGAGGTATTTCATCAGGGAGTGGGGTTTGATGGATTGTTGAGGCCCAAGGCTCAGGAGAAGTTGGAGCGGGCCACGCGGGACCAGTGTTGGGATGGGAGTGTAGGAGCAGTGACGGCCGCAATCCAGGTGCCTAGGATCTTGGCGGCATGGGCTTTGAAGTCAAGTAGGCCCATGCCACCATGATGATGAGGGCCAAACATGACCTCTAGCCGTACTGGTGGAGGGCGGCCTGACTAAAGCCAACCTTGTAGCAAAGCATACAGGGATTTGAAGAAGCTTGGGGAGAAGGGGATGGCGTGGGATCCAAACCAGACTTTGGATAGGAGCATAGAATTGGCAAGAACAACCCTGCCAGTGAGGGTAGTAGGGTGGGCTCTGAGAGAGGCGATTCGCTTCGTCACGTTGTCCAGTATATGGCCCTCCATTACTGCTGATGCGTATCCTCCTGCCTCCAACCACACGCCCAGATGGCGTACCGGTCCTATGGTAGGTCGCAGCACAAAGGGGAGCACCAGTGGAGTGGTGTGCTTTGAGTGAGTAAGGCGTGGACTTGGGCGAGCAGCTGGGCTGGGTTGGGAACTACTTGCTGGGGCCCAGCAGTTCTGAAACTGACCAAGGAGGATGATTTTAGTTTTGGAGGCGTTCAGTGCCGCGTTGCTTACCCGGGAATATTCCTGGATGAGGGCTTCAAGCGCGCGTGCATCTTTATTATTAGACACCCCCACCACGCAATCATCTGCAAATGCCATCATCTTGACTGGGGTTTGGCCTGGCACATGGACCCCAGTGAGTTGGGCATTCACATTTCGCAGTAGTGGGTCAAGACTGAAGTTGTATAAGAGTGGGCTCAGGGGGTCCCCTTGTCGCAGGCCCCTTTGAGGATGGACTACATCTGTTAGGAAACCTGGGCCACGCACAGCCATTGTTGCAGATTCCGTGAGCAGCATCACCCAGTCAATGAAGTGGGGAGGTAGGCGGAATTGTTGGAGGCAGGCCCTAAGGTATTCCCAGTTTACTCTATCATAGGCCTTTTGTTGGTCCAAGAATACAAGTGCCCCAGAGGCTGTGGACTGACACACATTAGCCACAGAGTACACGTTATCCCAAATCAACCTTCTGGGGATGAAACCGAATTGTTCTGGAGAGATGGTGGCAGATGCTACAGTCCCTAAACGGTTAGCCATGATTTTTGTTATAATTTTGGTGTCTGTGTTTGTTAGAGAAATGGGGCGCCAGTTGGCTAAGTCTAGCCTATCCCCTTTCTTGAAGAGTGTGACTGTAAAAGCCTCATGTCCTCCTGGTAGGAGGCGTGTTTCCAACAGGCTTTGGTTGAGTGAGGCTAGCAGCAATGGGGATATGTATTTAAAATATTTTTTGTAGAACTCATATGGAATGCCATCTGGGCCTGGGCATTTTCAGTTTGGCGCACCGCAAATGGTAGTCCATAATTCATTCAGAGTAATTAAATTCATTATTTCTAGGTATTGGAAAATGGTGCGGATATGAGCTCTGTCAAGAAATTCCGCCATTTTGGCCAGCTGAATTGGTTCAGCTCGGTATAACTCGGAGTAATATCTTTGCATTTTGATTGCCACTTCGGCCAGTGTGCCCATGATAGAATTATCTGATCTTCGCACCTGTGTGCAGGCCACGCTCTGGCGTGGTGCAAAAAAATTTTTGAAGAAGTATGCGGCGCACTTGTCGCCTTTGGTGATGCGTGTGGCCCTGTATTGGACACAAACCTGATGTTTGTGTTGCCTTTCAAGTGCATTGAGGTGTGCTGCTGCCTCCGCCCACTTCTGGCCCCATGCAGGGCTATATCTTGAGGCTAGAATGTTGGACTCCAAGTGGGCCAATTCCGCCAGCACACACGATATAACCGCCAATGTGGCTCATGAGCATCTGGATGAGAGATGCCAATAGTGGCGGATGGTGTCTTTTTTGAAAGTTGCCCATGTGGAAATGGGGTCCGCAAAAAACGGTGCAACAAACGATTTTGCCAAAGTTGCCTCTTCCACCCACATGGAAAATCCTGGCGACGCAAGCTCTGGGGGGCGGATTTTGCACCAATGTGGGGCCTTTGCAACTGTGATGGGTAAGTGGTATGTTATTGAGACCAGTCGGTGGTCGGAGAATTCTATTTTCGTTGTTTTGAAGTGGGAGATGTGGGGTTGGAATTTCGCCTGCGCTAGAATAAGGTCAATGTGGGTCATGGACCTTAATTGGCCATTGTGGATGTGGGGACACATCATGTTTTCGAGCAGTGGGGCATGTCACGGCAGCGCATCCATTAACCCAAGGGTGGCTTTTAGAATGTGTAGTTCTACGTGACCCTGTGGGGCGTGGGGTGAGGGTGGCCACCGGTCCGTTGGCGAGGTTAGCCAACAGTTCATGTCACCAATTAGGAAAGAATCGGGGGGTAGCGGGAGGGATTTGACCGACGAGAAAAATTCCTGACGCTCTTGTGCACCATTTGGGGCGTAAATGTTGACAATTGTGTGTGCAACATTGGCCCAAGAGAAGGTGACAACGAGCACTTGGTCATTTAGGAATGTTTCTGAAGATGTAAATTTGAAAAAATTGTTTTTCTGAATTAGCACCTCACAGTGCTTTGACCAAAAGGATAGGGATGGTAGGAGCATTGTTTTCCAAGCATCCTCGGAACCTCATGGACAGTGGGTTTCCTGGATGGCCAGGATATCCACGTGTAAATTATTTTGTAAAAAACTCAGTTTCCTAGCCCGGGATGGGGAGGCCTTGAGTCTGGCGATATTCAGCATCCCTAGAGTGAAGGTTTCCCCCATCGCACCTTAGGTGTGAGGGGTGGGTCCCCTGACCCACCAGCCTCTTCCAGGTCCCCATGGGCTTTCACAGCAGCGCGGGTATTAGCAGCAACGCTATTGGGGTTTTTGTTAATTTTTGCAGAAAGAGTCGCGTTGGCTTTGGCCTTTGCTTTTTGTTTTCCCGACGTCGGACGAATTTTTTGCGGTGCGGATAAGTTTGGTGCACAGTCGAGTGGGGCAAAAAAAATTTTTTTGGTTGGGATAGGTCCCAAGTCAGTTTCAACTGGGGCTTGGGTGCAGCGATTGGGTGAGATCAAATCTCCCATTGGATCCTCAGATTGAGTGGCCCGTTCAGCTTGGGCCTCCCAATCTGATTGGGTGATGGATTCCCAAGTTGCTTCCGCCGCGAAGGTCTCCATGTCCTCCTGGCATTGTGAGTGTGGGATGGTGGTGGTGACCTTGGCCGCTTCCTTGGCTGCAGTCCTATGGGCCTGCTTGGCCTTCTTCCACTCCTGCAGGGAGATGGGCTTTACCAATAGGTAGCAGCCTTGTGCTCCCCACGGGAAAGCCTCTTTGGTGCTTGCGGTTGGTTCATAGTGCGCCTCTCCGCTGGCCATGGCCGCTGAGGGGTGCTCTTGGAATGTAACGCCCTCTTTAATGGGGCACGTGTGTGCCTTATGGCCGAACGCGTCACAGTGGGTGCAAATGGGGGGCGCGCTGTCCACAGTTACCTGGAATGGGTGGGTGGTGTGCCCTGTGATGTCAATAAAGGTGGAGTGCGGGATCTGGGTTAGGTCCTTCGCAATCTCCTCAGATGGGGTCAGAACTGCGATGGCTTTGCTGGTGCACAGGTGTGGCATCAGCATGAAATATTGCATTTCGAAAAATTGTATTTTGCCATATATGGCGAGACCATCTTTCAGGTGTTGCTCCAAAATGTCACGTTTTACCGTAGTAAGCAAAAAGTCAAACGTGAGGAAAATTTGGTTTGATTTTGTCCATCTGGTGCATTTAGTTTCAATGACCCGTTGCCCTTCGGGGAGGTCAACCACTATGCGCACCGCTGCAGCCTTGTCTGCTGCTATTTTGCTTTCAAAACCTAGGTCCAGCCAACCGTGTGACATGGAGTGAGGTGCAACGTACACACGGTCGGGAAAATTTTGTGTACATCTTCACAAAATTTTTCCCATAGGGCTATTTTTTGGATGTCCAGATACACACGGACTCCAAATTCCACTGACAAAAGTGGCTGGGAATGTGGCGTATTGATGTACTGGTTGCATCATGCTTGCCATGTGAGTATCTCTGGGGAAATTGTGACCACCAGTTTTTTTAGATTTTTTTCTATTCCGCCAGATTCTCCGGGGCGTTTTCGAATGTTAGAGGCCGCGGGCCTTCCACCTGCTCCTCTTGCCTTGCTTGCCCAACTGCTCCCAGACATGGGCGCAGACTAATCCCCTCTATGAGATTATCAAACTAGATTTAGTCTTGAATTGAATGGGTTGCAAAAGTGTTTGCAACGAGAAAGAAAAGTTTGAACTGCCCTATGCTCATCAATAAAATATGTTTTATGATTATCCTTCTAATAAACAAAGGATTAATATTTTTCATGTAATTTTATTGCCAAAAATTGTTTTGAAATTAATTTGTAAAATGCTGAAATTTTTATTATAAAATGTTGAAATTGAAATGCAAAATGTCAGGGACCACCTAGTGCTTAATTAAAGAAATGCAAAATGTTAGAATTGAAAAGAAAAATACTTAAATTAAAAAAATTTTATAATATAATTTATTTTTTATTATTTTAATTTTTATAATTTGATTATTTTTCCTTCTTTTCCCCTTTCCTTTTCCCTCCCTTTTACTGTTCACCATATGTAAATCCTGAGAGTTTTTCCTGTCTAAAGATCACTTGAGGCTGTTCCCTATCTACAGATATTCCTCATTATTTATATCAAGGGTGGTATCCTGGCAGGGTAAATCCTGCTTACACTCTAGTGCAGGTTTTGTTCAACACTTGTTCAATACCTGTACTGGCTATAAAAAAATCTCAGTGTATATATTTGTCCCAAGGTCAACTATTTTGATTACTTTTGATTATATTTATGGGTATGGCGACGTTAATGCTCTCCAAGAGATGGTACGCCAGAATAATGTCAGGTTTTGTCCTTGGAGTGACGCTTGAGCATTTGATAAACATATGGTTGATTAATTTCTCAAAGACATACTTTACCACTGCTCCTTCTGCTTGAGAGTGGGTCTGTATGGTTATATCATTATGATTCAATGGTATAACAGTTTTCAGTGGTAACTATAGGTCTGTTGTATAATAGTTTGCTATCTCTCGGTAGGACAATAAAAAGTTAAAAAGGTGGAAGTAGTGCATCCCTTCTCTACTTTTCCTAGTCCTTTGCCTGGTCATGTAAGTTCATCTGCATGACTTTGACTTGCTGCCTGGCAGGGAAGTGTACTACAAAGTATCCTTGTTGGCCATAGCAATAGCATATCCATCTGGGGCATCAAATCTATGAACGTCATTAAATATTGTTCTCTGAGGGTTGGATGGAGGATTATAGGTTGGCCATGGTGGGATGCTTAATGAGGTGGCTGTAAGTCTGGGGAGCGCCCCCTCTACTTGGTTTGAGTGGCATTTCCATTATCATCAAAAAAGGGGCCAAGAAGGCCAGCTGCCCCTTTCATCTCCCATGGTGACTTCACCATTTGGTGGATAAGCAATGGGTAACAGCTTACCCTTTAAGGACCCCACCACCCATCCCAGTATTAACTTCAGCCAAATTAGTACTGCAAATCAAGGGAATTGTGTCAATCTATAAGGAAGTTAGCATCCTCATAGGGAAAAAGATTTAAATGAAGTTGATGGTAACAAGCCTTTGGCATCAAGGCATGAGAGCCCCAAACCCTCAGCAACAAAGCCTGAGGGGTGCATACTTTTGGCAAATAAAGCGTCTAGTGTCAAATCTTCAGCAAAGCTCATTGATGGCATCATGTCATCAGTAAATGTTGTCACTATTTCAAAACCCTCCCCAAAAACATCAGAATCTCTGTCTGGTATATATTGCTTGGCCAAACAGACGCCGGAGCAACTGGATGTGGTCAGATTTGGCATCCCAAACCCATTCCTGACTGCTTGGGATTGTCCCTGCATAGAGTGGCCTTGGGAGATCCCTGCTGCTCATCAGGTGAGATGTCATTGCTCCAATCATTGGAACCATGGAAAATCCACAATTCAGTCATCCATGAATGAAATGATGATGATTCAGCCTGCCGCTGATTCTTTCATGGTCAGTTTAAAATAAATTCATTTCCCCCTCACTCAAAGTTTTTAGGGTTAGGTCAAATCTTGAGGGCGCCTGTCCTGCACTTTCCTAAGCTATTCCCTAATTGATTATCTATTTAACAAGTTGTAAAAAACTGATAAAATTTATGCTTGATATCCTTATTTTAAATCTGTTAAAAATCTTCCTGCACCCCAATTTATTTGGTTTTGTAAAAAAATTTGCTAAACCCCTGCAACATCTCCAATGTGGCCTCACAGGCCTCATATCAACTGGACGATCCCAGTCATGTTTATTTAACCGAGGCAAGCTGAACAGGGGATGGGCATTACCAAATATGTGTGTAAAACAAAGAAAGATAAAATTGGGCACCCCAGGGTAAACAAGTTATCCCTGTTACTAGCTGGACTGCCGGGTATGGGGGTTAGTGCACTACTCCGAGGGGTTTTATCCACTATGGAGCAGGTGTGAAGGAAGGGGTCTGTGTGTAGGAACTATAGTGGGAACCACGATTCTATGAGTGCCTGTTGCCTTGGCCTCATATATCCATAGAGCCATGCTTGGAAGTGCTACAATAAGTGGACGTGAAACCTGTTGATAACCCCATGAATGGTTGGGACTGTGCCCCTGAACGCATCTAAGGCAATGGTGTGGATTGTCCAAATTGCAATGAGTATCATTAGGGAACGGAGGGTAGATGGGATTGGTGACTCGATCTGGAGCTTAAAGGAGGCTCTTTGATATAGAAAATTCCTGCTCGTTTTGGATTTTAAGCAGGCGCGCAACTTCCTTCCATATGGCTTTGGATGGGGGCATGTTTCTAGGCGGTGATGTAGGGATCCCTACCCTCCACATACTGCGCAGGTTGTGTGGAGAGAATTGGAGCAGTCCGCCATCCTATAGGTCCTTCTCAGACAGCACCAGGTGTTGGCTCTTATTCTCAGCTGTAGGAGTGGGTGGTGCATCATTTTCCACACTGCCTTCTGTGTGGTTAAGTCGTAGGGAATGTCCAACACATCTAGATATTTGATTCTAGCAATGGTAGGGGTTGTAGAAAGCATGTCTCTCTGGGGGTGGTTTTCTGGATTTATTAATTTGAAGTAGGGGCTGGGTCGTCACCTTCCCTGCACAGTGCCTGTGTTCTCTACGGTCCATCCCATTCAGCGGATGGTTTAGAGGATGCGTTTGAAGTGAGGGGAGGTTCCATGCGGACCCATTGCGGTAGGGTGTTTAGCAAGGTATGATAGTAGTCTGGGTGGGCTATGTGGGTTAGTTAATTTGAGCGCCTGTGCGAAGTTAGTCCTCGCTGCCCTGGACCAGTGTTGTTGTGGGAGGTTTGGGGCAAGGACTTCCTTTATCCAGATTCCCAGGATGCGGTTGGCGTGGCTCTTGAGATCTATTAGTCCCATGCCTCTGCTTGAGTGTGGACCAAAGAGTGTTTCCATCCGTATGGAAGGGTGGGAGCCAGGCCATAGCCAGCCCTGGATGAGCGCGCGGATTGAAGTTATGAAGGTAGGTGAGAAGGCGATCGCGTGGGCAGAGTACCATAGTATTGGGAGGATGAGTGAGTTAGCAACTGTTACTCACCCCGTTAGTCCTGGGGATCTTTCCTTGAGGGAGGTGACGCGGGTGGATATCTATTATAGCAAGTTTCTTTCCATTGTCTCATTGGCATATCCCCCTGTTTCCAGCCATATCCCAAGGTGGCGGACAGGAGTGGTGGTGGGAGGTGATGCAAAGGGTAAGATGAGTGGGTTTTTCCTTCATATGGGGGTATGAGTTTCTGGTGTTGTAGCCCAGTTGTTAGTGTACTTGCCTAAGAGAATGATTTCTGTTTTCCTTTTGTTGAGTGATGCGTTGCTCAACATGGAGTATTCCTCTAGGATGCGTTCCAGCTGTCGGGAATCATTGTTTTTAGCTATACCTGCCATGCAGTCATCCGCGAAGGCCAGTATCTTGACTGTTGGCTGTCCTTGTGCAGTTATTCCATGAGGCGTGAGTCAGTTATGCGGAGGAGTGGGTCAAAACTGAAATTATAAAGCAGTGGGCTGAGGGGGTCCCATTGTTTGAGCCCTCTGTGTGGTGTGATCTTGTTAGTTAGGAAGCCAGGGCCACATACAGCCATGGTTGCAGATTCTGTGAGGAGCATCGACCAGTTTATGAATCTGGGTGTGAGTTTGAAAGCGTGTAGGCATTCCTTTAGGTATGGTCAGCTAACGCGGTCATATGCCTTTTCCTGGTCTAAGAAGACTAGGGCACCAGTTTCTTTGGACTGACATATGTTTGCAACAGGGTGTATGTTGTTCCAGATTGAGCGCCCTGGTATAAACCCAAACTGGCTGGGTGATAGGACATCAGAGGCAATTGCGCCTAATCTTGCTGCTAAAATTTTTGTTAGAATTTTGTGTCAGTATTAGATAGTGCGATTGGACGCCAGTTGGCCAGGTCCAACTGTCACCCTTTTTATCCAAGGTTATAACGTAGGATTCATGGCCACCAGGTAGGAGGCGTGTTTCCAGTAAGCACTGGTTCATAGACGCCAATAGGAGGGGGGCAATTTGTTGAAAATATTTTTTGTAAAATTTGTAGGGTATCCCATCAGGCCCTGGGCATTTCCTACGTGGTGCACCGCGGATTGTATCCTAAAGCTCATCCTGTGTAATTAGGTTTAAAATATTTTAATTTAGCGATGTGCTTTGTATCCTGGCGTTTTGTATAAATTTTTTGATTTTTGTGGGTCTGTCAGCATATCACAGTATAATTCGGTGTAATAGCAGTGTACTTCCGCCTTGACCTCCTCAGGGTCAGTTGCCACGGTGCTATCAGTCTTGCGGACCTGTGTGCATGTGGGTTAAATGCTGTGGGAGTGGAATTGGTGGAAGAAATATGTTGAGCAGGTTTTGCCTTCCTTTATGAACTTACCTTTTGTCAATACTTTGATTCTGTGTTGGTGCTCAAAGATGAGGGTGTTTAGTTGGGCGGATATTTCCGCCCATTTGCGTCCCCAGTTGGGGCTATAGCCAGATCTCAGGATATTTAGCTCAAGGTGGTCCAGTTCTGCCAAGGTACGCTTGATTGTGGCTGTGTCAGTATGTACTTACATGATGCGAGATGTCAGGTTTTGTTGATTAGTTCCTTTTTAAAATTTGCCCATGTTATGATGGGATCTGAGGTGAATGGGGCTGTGAATTCTGGGTTTGTAGCCTCATGTTTGACCCAGTCAGATATTTTGGGTAATTTTATGTTTTCTGGGTGAAGCTTTCTCCAAGGCGACACCTGTGCATGGTTTGGGTTGGTGATAACTGCACTGTAACATGTCAGTGGTCAGAGAAATTGACTTTTTTGTTGTTAATTTGGAAAATTCTTGATCGTTGGGATTACAGGAAGAGGATGTGATCAATGTGGCTCATTGATATGAGTGCTCCCTCGCTTATGTTGGGCCATGTCATGTGGGGAAGGGGTGGTGAACTGTGGGGGAGGGCATCCTGTAGGCCAAGGGATGCCTTCATTGTGCGGAATTTGATGTTCCCCAGTGGGTATCCCCTGGGGTTAGGCCATCAGTCCATGTTGGGGTTATCCCATCAGTTAAAGTCGCCCAACAGGATAGTATCTGGTGGGAGGGTGAGAGTTGGAACAGTTTCAAGAAATTGTTTTCTCTTGTTTGCTGTGCACAGTGCATAGATGCATGCTATCGAGATTGTTTCCTCTTGGCATGTGATTGTTGCTACTAAGACACAACTGTGAAGATGTGAAGATAAATTTGTAATTTTAAATTTTTTTTGTTATCTTGGATGATCACCCCACAGTGGGACGTCCATACTGATTGTGATGGTGAGACCCTGGCTGATTAGTATCCTTCTTCCCCTTGTAAACAGTGGGTTTCTTGGATTGCCAAGATGTCTATAAGGGGTTTTCGCAGGAAATCCAGCTTTTTGGCTTGGGATTTTTGAGCCCTGGCTCCTACGATGTTTAGCGTCCCTATTGACACTGAGGTGCCTGTGGCGCCTCAGGAGCAGTTGGGAGGACCCTCTGGCCCTATCCCACCACAGCTCATTTTGGCCTTGCTCCACATCTGTATTCCAACTCTTTCAGTAATATTGTCAGTTCCCTTGATCTGACCCAATTTTTCTCGGGAATTGTAGTTTTTTGGATTTTTACTATCATTTCCCACACGTATCTCATGATGGTTCAATGCAGGGTGCTGATTGGGTTCTGTAATTTTGGGGTTCAAATTTGTAGAATTGTGCACTGTATTTTCGTCCATATTGCGGCTGAATTGTTCCTCAATGTGTGCATGATTGATGTCGCTTGGTGACTCAGTCAAGTTGCTGTAAAATTTTCAACCTGGGCATATTGTTCTGATTGGTTGGCTCAGTGTATATCCGAAATGTCCTCCTAAACTTGTCTGGGGTCAATGGATGATTCTGCGTGCACCGCCACTTCAGCCGCTGCCCGCTTATGGGCTTTTTGTGCCACTTTGCATTGTTTGTAACTGGGTCCATGTTGGAGTGAAGTCCATCTTCACCCCAGAGAAATGGGTGGTGACCGTTGGTCATTCTGGCGAAGTTTTCATTACTTTTGTCCATGGCTTCCTCACAGTAGTCTGCTTCCATTAAGCCCTCCTTCACGGGGCATGCGTGTTCCTTGTGTCCTAATGAACCGCAGTGGTTGCATATAGGTGGTGCGCGTTCCTGTGTAACTTGGAATGTGAATGACTGTCCCCCATCTGCAAAGTGAAACTCTGCTGTGTGGGGGATTCTGGATAAGTCCTCTTCCACTTTGGGGAACAGGTTGATCATGGCGATAGCTTTGCATGCACACAGGGTGGGCATCAGGCGAAATCTTTTAATTCAAGTTGCATAATTTCTCCATAGGCTATGAGGCCTTTGCGGAGCTCCTCCTCAATTACCTTACAAGGAAGGTTGGTAGGGAGCAAGTTGAATGAAATGAACAAAGTTTTCGCTTTGCTCCATCTGGTGTGCACGGTGCGCACTATTTTTTTGCCCTCAGGGAGGGCAATTTTGACGCAGAGCTTTGCTGCGGCCTCCACTTCTTCAGATGTTTCAAAACCAATATCAATCCAGCTGTGGCCCATGTTGTTGGTGGCGACATATACCGCGTGAGGGAAAAGGGAGGGCTGTGCCTCACATGTTTTCTCCCACGGGGTTGGGGGGACTCATCCCTAAAGAATCAGATCCCATGTTCCACCTTTAAAAGGGGTTGGTTGCATTGGATGTACATGTACTGATCTTATTTTATAGTAAACATCATAAACCCGGACAGTGTCTGAGTTTGTGGTTTCTTGGCGGATTGGGTTCCTGGTCCCCCTCTAGGGCGTTTCTCGCCCTTAGATGCACCATTTAGTGCAACTCTTGATGCGACGCTCGCCCAGGTTGTATTAGATTTATTATTAAAGTCGCCCATCTCTCCTGTGTGATTATCAAAATTGCTGTTCAAATCAAATCGTAGTAACTAAAGTGATTGTTATGGGAAAGAAAAGCGATCCCAGTCATGTTAGTAACTTTAATCTACCTAAGTCAATTGGGCCTATTGAGTTAAGAATTTTGTGGAACTCTCCCTCATCTTGGAGGCCATCCGCCAGCAGGATCTCGGTATTCTGTGGACCCAAATATCCCCACTCCAAGTAAGGATCAGCTCTCTAATTAACGGTGTTGTTGCCAATTCTCCTATAGGAAGCCCCAAAATGCTTAATCCAATCTTACAACTTCCTAAGCCCAAGGCCATCAGCCTGGAGCCACAACAGCCTGATTCCTCACTGGGTTTCTTTTTATGCTTTCAGTATGTCAGCATTTAATCATCACCTATCTTCCCATATACTTTAACGTCATTTGAGTGACAATGCCCCTAGCATTCTGGCTTGCCTTTTGAGTGCTTTTGCATTACACCTGTCAGGCCAATCTAAACTTCATCTTCCATTTACCTGACAGTTTCACATCAATGGTCATTGTCAGCTTCTTTTATGAATTGGGGGTTTTGAACATCATGGATAATCATTGCAAGTAGCAATGTTGAATGAGGGTACATCCCTTCACAAAACCAGGGACATCACAATGAAGTGCTCATGATATGTTTTTACCACAAAGTCATTTTGATTCTGGTGTCAGCCTTTGCAGTAAGCCCACTCCTACCAAGATGCAAGCTTCTACTTTAATTGATCAGTGAACTCAGTCAAAGTTTCATTCTGCTGAAACCCAATTGTCAAGAAATCAGCCTTCCATTGTGTCATGTAGCGTGCTGATAATAATGTTTAGACTAGCCTGGAACTCTGGGTGAGTTACCACCCAAAGCCCAAGCCAGAATGTCACGGGCACAGCCAACCAAAATGACGTGTTAAAGATTAAAATACTCGCCAAGAAGACCATCTAGGGGGTGCCTATAAGTGGGAGCATCTCACTTTTTAAACCTAAATAATTGTTATAGACCAACATTGGGGTTTATTTTGATTTTTGAAGATTTTTATTTGAGATATAAGTTAGGTAAAATTAAGAAAATTGAGCAACAATGGTACCTGTTGGGGATCACTGTTTATAAGCTTGCTGGGGAAAATTGCACCATTTGCATAACTTCTATCAGGAATAAATTCGAATCAAGCTATCAGATTGGGTTCCCGGACCTAATTTTCAACTAACATGGGTCTGGACTGCTTAGCCAAATTCGTTTTTGGCTCATTACTAATATTTAATTTTTTGTCGTGTGCATGCATTTGCTATGGCAGTGACATTTTGGGCAGATGGCAGGTTGAACCCAGGGCTAAGCTACATAAGGCTGGACCCATTTGGTGGGGAAGGGGTTCATCACCCCCTGCCTGTTGGGGCAGGTGTAACATCAACACAAAGGTGGGATCTCAGCGGGTTTGTGGATTTTTGTGTAAGTGTACCACCTACTGACAAACCTTTAAATGTTTTCCACCAGCTCGGCAGAGGATAATGCTGGGAGAGACACTGCAACTCTCAGGGGTATGCCATGACCCACCTCTCATCCACCAAATAAGCCATAATTCCCTGTGTGGTGAGAGGCACAAGCGCCAGCCTCTGCCCCTTTTTGAGAGGAACTAGAATTGCTCCCAATCCAAATGTAGTGGTTCCTGTCTAATACTTACACATTGGGCCATTTTTTCTACGCCCCAAATAGCTATAGCATCATGTCTCTGGCTTCCTGGTAGGTGACAGAAATGTCCTTCAAATATCAAGTGACCTGTCCAGTGCTTTTAATATTTAAGTTGGATATCAGTAACTTTGCCCTCTATTGATCCAAAGCTACTACTAAAGAAAACTAAAATTTCTTGAAAATTCTATTTATGTTTCTATCTTTGATTGAAGTGTGGCGGTTATCAACATAAACTTTCTCATTCCACTTGGTGCAGCACAGTCAGGACCAAATTTTAGATTCTCTGCCTGGTGCAGGTTGCACTAATGTGTGGAGTTTACATAAATTAGGGAGCAAAACTCAATTTTTTCCGCGTTCCTCTGCTTGGTAGCAGTTCTCTCAGCTGGAAAAAATGGCGAGTCTTGAGAAATTGCACATGAAGAGGCATAGCCTTTATCCATAGAGCCTTTGTGACATGTGTAAAGATTTTACTCTTAGGAGTTGATTATTGGAGGTCAACCCTAGTAATCTTTCTACTGCACAGGTTCAGTTTCCTCGTGCACCTCGCGTTGTAAGAATATATATAATCCAATAATAGTATGACGACTATTATCCATAGTCAAGTTAGAATTATCTTCAGGCCCAACGCTCCAGCTGGTATTTCCGATAATACTGAATATTGACACTCTTAGAGATTTGTTCCCTATAATCCTGTCCACTCAATCTTTGTTAAGATCCTCTGATGACAGTCTCCTATGGCCCAACACACAGTCAGCAGCAATCCCTTAGCCGTGGTTCCCTTCATCTCTAGATCCCCACTCAGATCTCTACTCTTCTCTGAGAGTCTACCAATTATTGCCTTCTGCAATAATATCCTTGAGATGGAATCTTCACGCTAGATGCTGATAGTCTAACTATTACCAAATCTACAGTCAAACTAATAATGTTCTTTATTAATTCTTATCTGACTGTAAATGTGTGTCAATGTGTGTGTTTTTATTATAGTGAATTCTAAAAAATTTATAGGGTATTCAGCTGTCTAACCCTCAGTTGACACCTCTTCGATGAAATGGCAGTCGTTGCCATTGAATCACCCTTCCTCGTCTCAGCAGCGATGGTCTTCCCCATCCTGACTAGGATTCTGATGTTAGACATCCTTGAGACCTCAAACGGAAAGAGTCAGAAATGTATCCTTAACGTTTTCCTCTCAATCCAAGTGAATCATCCATAATTGGCTAGCGACCTGCTTAGATAATGGGACTTTTTACCCATTATGGCAGGTCACTTCACTAACCAATCGATTCACTAGTTGCAGGTGGCATCACTCGCCTCGCAACTCATTAAACATTCCCAATCAGTTGGTGATGAAACCTGACCAATCCCAATCAGTACACCTGATTACCAATTACTATCAGATGCCCTTATTTCGTCAGCCGCTCCGCCCAATGAGATATTAGATATTCATCTGGAATGATCCCCAATGGATATGATGAGAAAATTTCCTAAAATCTCCCGAACATAGTTCCTCCAAAATTTGGGTCAACTGATTTCCAATTCACTTCGCCTTAGGGAATTTTTCCCCTAGCAATACCAGGTAATCTAGAAGGCTGGGAATATGGGCAAAAATCTCAACACATCCCCCTCTTGCCTAGATTTCCAGCGAGAAAAGGACTGGGCATGGAAACACTGCTTTGGACACCTGGTCAAATACTTCATTGGTTCAAGTGGAGTACTTCATCAATACTCAATGCTGCTCAGGATGACCTTCAGCATACGGCATTCCTCCTCTTCCTCCTCGCTACCACCTACTCAGAGCGCGGTCCCCATGACCTATTGTCATTCCAGGCTGATCAATTTACTCATTATGATATTAGTCTCAGGTTCCAGTTTTCCCCAAATCAAGGTATATGACCCACTGTCATATTCAGGTTTCTCAGTCCAGCGTCCTTAAATTCCTGATTCTCTCCTCATCCTAGACAGGAGACTCTTGCCATCAATATTTGTCTCTCAGCTTGATTAAGAATACTTATTTATGTTTGCCTTTGTTATTTCACTCATAACCTCTTGGCTGTAAGTCATTCTTAATTCTTCCCTCAGAAAGCTTATTTCATTAATTTTATGAAATTAGTTTTCTGAAATTGAGCCTAATGGAGTATAGGGTGCATAATGTCAACTTCTATATCATTCTGACATCCCCCTCTAGTCCAGCTCATATGTCAAACTCAGAATCCCGCTACCAACAGCTTCTTAGCAGTCTGTCAAATTTGGACCTACGCCTCTTCCAGCAAATGAGTCAGGATGCTCAGTGGACCCTCTTCTATGGTCCTTCCAGGACTCATACGCCTAGCCTGGTGCAAGCAGCTAGTCCTTCCGTCGAGTTACAGGAAATGGTATCCAATCCCACCAAAACCAGGCGTGCCATCATTTCAAATAACTCTTGGCTGACTCTTCCCATGCAGTTGATCCCCAAGTTGGACTTTGAAACCCTTCTGGATTCAGCTCCTTTCACTGAGGCTCCAAATATCATCGTCAATGCTCCAGAGGTTATGCCAACTGCTCTAGATCGTTCATTCCTGGCTGGGTCAGATTTTATCCCCAAGTTTTTCTTCCAACTCGGTCAATTTTACCAACATGCGGTGCTGGTTTCTGAGCTTACAATTGGGAACAGCATTCATACCAAGCTCCCCTATGCTGAACTTCGAGCACAAGTCACTGAGGCATTATCATTAGCGCTGAATCCCTCAGATCTGGACAATCTTCTAGATCTGGATACTGCCACTTATGCTCTCTGATTTGCCATCCAAGTTCTTTGAAGTTGGTCGACAAAGCTTCCATTCTCACCTGACTTTCATTGGTCATTCAGCTTCAGCTTCCGCGAAGCCTGTAGTCATTGTTTACAGGATGCAATCCATTTGTTACTCGACCAACTCTTCTCTGGAGCTTCCCATCGCTATCTTCCATTGATGGTGCTAATTAGGGGTATGATTCAACGACCTCCCTCAAGTATTCCTTCTTCGCTGCCAGCTCACATGTCCAGTGTTCTTGATGAGGCCTATTGGCAGGCACTCAAGACAAATCTTCCGGTGCTGGTGCCTTATCAGGATTACTCAGGGTTATTCACTGATTGCCTCTTCCTTTATTGTTGTTTTCCACCCCGCTCTGGGGTTTCATGATTAGCATCTTCTGACATATCTATTTCTCTTCCCAAAGTCGCGTTCTCTCAGGGCTCGGTGTCAGCTCAACAAATGTGGTTTTAAGTAGGACTCGCCCTTGCAAGTGTCCTATTGCATATCAATTTTGATGGGCTATTCCTCCCTACTGTGATCCATCCTCCCTCCCCCAAGAGGCGACATAGGCGGAATCATTCCTGCACTGAGGACAACCAATAAAAATAAAAAATTATAAAAATATATTGTCTTTTTTATCTACACTTTTTATATATCTTTTTCAATATATTTTATCAATTTTTTTTTCTTTTTCTTTTTTTTCTTTTTTCCTATGGAACTTGACCTTGTTTTGGTTCAGATGTCCATCTTTTCCCCCAAACTGGATCCTGATCACTTAAACCTACCAGTTTTCTATGATTCAGAGGTCCTTTTTTCAGACTTAACCATCTAGATTAGTTCAGAGGTCCTTTTTGGACTTGACCTAATCATTAGGACATGACCAACTTAATAATTCATTGGTCCTTCAGGACTCTTTTTTATTTTTTTCTTCAATCCATCGCTTTAAATATTTAGCGTGGACTTGATTTACTACTCTTCCATCCAAGAGATTCTTGATGGAATAAGCATTGGTCGCTGTCTTAGTGATTACTTTGAATTGACCCAACCATAATGCATTAACTTTTTCTTCATCTGAAACCATGCATATCAAAATAGGCAACTCTTTCTCCTATCTGATATACTTTTAATGGCAGTCAGTTTTATCATCCATCAATTTCGCTCATATCCTTTTCTTTAAGGTAGTATTTAATGCTTGCAATTACATATTGATCAGGATACTTGTCAGTTGGTTCAGGTATTTTCTGGTACTCACCCCTTTGTAGGTTCTACTACCAAATATAATATTGGTGCTAATGTGGCCTTCCTCCCATAAAGTAATTCAACCGGCGTCTTTCCTGTTGCCATATGATGACTGATATTGTAGGGGAACATCACTGAACTCAGGTACGTTCTCCACATGGAAGTACACCCTGTGACTAGCTTCCTCAGCGTCGTGTCCAGCGTCCCATTGATCCATTCTACCAGTCCATTTGTCTCCGGCTGATATGGTACTGACACAACTCCCCAGGTCCTCATTATTTCGTTTAGCCTTAGATCACATGGGACATGAAGTTGGTCCCATTATCGCTCAGTATAACTTGTGGACACCCATGAAAGTATACTACTTGATCCAGGATAAATTTTGCAGTACTGGTAGCATCAATTAGGGTTTATTGCTTTCATTTTGATCCATCTTATCAGATGATTAATGGCCACTATGATGTATTTCACTCCTCCTGTACTCATCACCAATGGTCCCATCACATCGATAGACACCATGTGCCATGCAAATCCAGGTCAGACTAGTCAGTATTCAGTTGTATTCTTGTGTGGTTTATGCAGTTGGCATACCACGTAACAAGCCAGATGGTCTGTGACATCATAATTAATCGATTCCCAGTAATAGTACTGGTGAATATGGTTGGTCATTTTTCTCAGGCCTCCATGCCTGATAACCTTATGAGCGGCTAGAATGATTGTTGCTCTCTCTGACAGTTTTGGGAATAATAGCCATTTCCCATTTATCATCTTAAATACTTGTCCATCCATGGTCTCAGTGTTTTCCATCACTTTTCGAAGTGCACCTTGGATTTCTCGAGGCTCATCCTCAATTCTTCCTTCGACCATTCTCTGAAATAGCTCATCTGCCTGCAGATATAGCAACTGGACCATTTTTAACTGCAATAAGCCATCCGCATTCTGGTGAGAAGCCCCCACTCGGTGGACTATCTCATAATCATAAGCCTGAAGCTTGAGTACCCATTGGGCCAGTCATCCTTCAGGTTCCCACAGATTGTGCAGCCAATGCAACGAAGAGTGGTCTGTCACCACCTTAAAGTGTGTTCCGTGGACATACACCTGAAACTGTTTACAGGCGTAAATGACTGCATGGCATTCACGCTCAGTTATGGTTGCAATTCCTCTCTCTCTCTGTGGCAGAGAATTGTCCAACTCACATACGCCACTGGATGTTCGTCCCCAAGTTCATCTACTTGGCTCAGTACAGCACTGATCGCCGTCAATGAAGCATTGGTTTAATTGATAAACTCCTGATCAAAATTCAGATATTTCAGAATTGGAAAATTTATCAGGTACTGGCATAACTCATTAAAAGAGTCCTGAGCCTCTTCATTCCATATGAATCCTTTTTTTGGATCCTTTAATAAATGAAATAAGGGCTCAGCTATTCAGGCGAAGTCCTGAATAAATCTTCTATAGTATCTGACCCTCTCCCAAGGAATACTTGGATGTCTTGGTCACTCCTTGGCACAGCCATATGTTCTATAGCTGCTATCTTCTGAGGTTGCGGCTGCAATCAATTTGCATTGATCACAAATCCCAGGTACTTAAGCTCCTTCTTGAAGAAGTGGCACTTCCATGGCTTGATCTTCAGGTTAGCCGTGGACAGTCTCTTAAACACTTCCTCCAAGTGCTGAAGGTGATCATTAAACGTCCTACTGAACACATTTATATCATCCAGATATACCAGGATGCACAACAACTTCAGGTCGCTTAATACTGCGTTCATGGCCCTCTGGAACGTCGCAGGCGCATTACAAAGACCATGGGGCATCCTAGTCAGCTGGTATAACCCCTGTGCGGTAATAATTGCACATTTTCCTGGTCTTCTGGCGAGTCAATCTGCCAGTATCCAGAGAATTAGGTCCATTGCAGAGAAATACTTCACTTCTCCTAATTGGTCTAGCGCATTGTCAATCCTCAGTAGGGGATATGAATCCTTCTTCATAATTTTATTCAGCCTCTGATAGTCAATCACTACCCAATTTGATCCATCTTTTTCTTTATGATCAAAATTGGGCTTGCCCAGGGACTTGACAACGGAACTAGAAGCCCATGCTTTACTAGTTTGCTGATTTCATCTTCCACTACTGCTTCAGTGGCTTTCAATATTCGGATCAGTCTCATTCTTATCAGTAAATTTTCTCCAGTGTCGACTTTATGAATTACGCCTTGAGTGCATCCCAAATTGTGATCATCCTGAGCAAATATTTTCTGATATCTCTCAAATAATTTGAGCACCTCTTCCTTTCGCCCTTCCAGCAGATCTGCGAGCTGCTCTCGATCAACTAATAAGTTGATGCTTTTTAGTCACTCAGCTGGTAATCCATTTCCTCAAGAGATCCAAAATCATGGAATCATCTCAATTCTGCCATCGGGATTAAATGAATAAATGCAATGATTTGACTTTTCTTTATCTTCATCATTTTTTCACTTAAATTCGCCAAGAGAACTCATATTTCTCCATGGCCTGGCATAATTATCCCAGGAGCCATCCAAGGCTCCACTCTGGACTTCTTTCAGTGGCTTCCAACTTCTCCATACAACAACTCTGGAATCTCTAGAGTCAACCCTGTGTTGACTATCATCTGCGATCCAGCTAGTATGGTTTCATCCTTCTTGATCCGTAAAGGAATTCCCTGGTTCTCTAGGATTTCAGCTGGCATCTCCGTCACTTTCTACCAACTAATTGGTACTGAATTGGTACAATGCCATCATTGTATATCAAGTTGATGAAGTTATTTCTCCAGTTCAACGGAAATTCACCATTCTTTTGATATACTAATGGTAACGTCTGACCCAGGATGGTCAACGTATTATCCTTGAAGTTACATTTAGCTCCGTATTTCCAAAGAAACTATGTTCTGATCAGGATATCATAGTTTTGATTCGCCAAAACTATTGCTGGCACAGATACCACCAACGACCCAAATTGTAGTGCAGCACATTATATGCTCCACAGGAAGTGGTGGTGTTCAGCCCAGCTGTTCCGTATTCCTTCTTGTATTCCAAGTCCAGAGAGATCTTCATCTTCTTCACCAACTTGGTCAACACAATGTTGATGGGCGCTCCTCTGTTGACTATCGCCCATACTCTTACTCAATTCACCTGAATATCTATATATGTACATTCAGATTATTGTAATAGGGTATTTACTGAGTGAATTGCGGCGTTATTAGCTGAATCTAGGGTATTAGTTATCTGCGCCAATAATTCAGGAAATGATTCTTAATTGTGCCAAGGGAATTGGCAGGTTGGCCTCATCTAAGCAAATATTGGTTAACTCATCAGGATTTTTGGCAGTCCAAATCTTCTCCACCAGTTGTCAGGCGTATGGCCAGGCAACCTCCTGAACTATCTTGGGGTCAATCTTCTTCGCCCCAGCTCTGGTCACGGCGTTTATGTCCATGTTGACCACTTGATATATTTGATCCTGTTCATCATCCACGAACAGATCACTAATATCTATTTCTTCATTCATAATATTGGGAGGAACAGGTTTCTCCACCGTTCTAGACTGTTCCTTGTCTAGACAGCGGGACCTTTCCCAAATTCTTGGCAGCTGGTGTCTACTTAGCCTGGACCATTTTAACTTGATCCTTCAGCTTTTTGCAGTGTGGCGAAATGCCTTTTCCCGCCACACTGGAAGCAGACCTTTTCTTTCTTATTTAACCGATTGTAATCCTCAGGCTTATTCCCTGGCACAGTTCAGTTTAAATTCTCCTTTGCTCCTTTGCCTCCCTTTGTGGGATTTGAACTTTGGACTGGATTTGACTTGAAGCTTCTATTTGGAGCATCAAACGTTGCTCCTAAAATCTTCAAATTGTCTACCATTTGCGAGGTAGTTATCTCAGTTGCGAATACAGTAGACATCATTTGATGCAAATTGCAATAGGGCCAAAGGGCCGCTTGCAAGGCGATTCTTGCATCAAAGTCATCTAACACCTTTGCTCTGGCCAGGATCTGAAATTCCTGGTAGAATCAATCTGCAAAGCTTGCAAGAGACTCATCTTTATGGAATTTAATTCCCATAAAGTCTTGCTTGCATTTTGACATGCGGGTTGGATTACCCAAATTCCTTCATTATTGCCGCCTTAGCCTCAGCATAAGACCAGCTGTCCCCCTCAGGTGGGGTAACACTAGATTCTGGCAATCTGTGTTTAAGCTTTTCATGACCATCAACGCCTTCTGACAATCCCTGTATCCATTCATGGTCATGTTGAATAGTCGGAAAAATGCTGGGACATTATCCTGATGGAATGTAGGCAATTTAGGGGTTGCCCTGAATTTCTCCAGGTCAGTTCAGGCCGACTCTCTAAGTTCAGCTACTCAGTCTACTTGCAGAGTGTCATCAGGCATCATCTCCAAAATAGCATTGAATGCAGGTGGCATATTTCTTGGGGTATTCATTTTCCCAAGTATCATTCAAAGACTTCCTTCTTTGGCATCATTGCCAAATCAGACTCGCTTGCTCTTCTGTATGCTTTCAATTTCTCTATTTTTTTCAATAACTTCTCAATGTCCACACTAAATTTTCTCAAACAAACACAATCTGCTTTTAAGTCCCATTTTCAGATGTAGGACCTCTCAGATGAGGTCTCCTTCTTTCTTCTTTAACGAGTTTACTTTGCCAAGTAACTCGTTCCTGAAGTTGGCTGCGTTGTCAACTCCTTCCTCCACCTTGGTTACTCATTCCTCCAAGGCTGCGAACTCCTGATGGTCTGCAGAGTTTAAGGCGTTCTGGTTCACTAAGGCAATCTCATTCCATAACCTACGCATCTCTTCCCTGTACAACATTCTGGATAAATTCTTCTACTCAACTACCCCTGTAGTGAGCACCAACTTGTAAAAATTTTACTCTAAGGAGTTGATTATTGGAGGTCAACCCTAGTAATCTTTCTACTCCACAGGTTCAGTTTCCTCGTGCACCTCGCGTTGTAAGAATATATATAATCTGATAATAGTATGACAACTCTTATCTGTAATTGAGTTAGAATTATCTTCAGGCCCAACGCTTCAGCCGGTATTTCCAATAATACTGAATATTGCACTCTTAGGGATTCATTCCTATAATCCTGTCTACTCAATCTTCGCTAAGATCCTCTGATGACAGTCTCCTTTGGCCCAACACACAGTCAGCAGCAATCCCTTAGCCGTGGTTCCCTTCATCTCTAGATCCCCACTCAGATCTCTACTCTTCTCTGAGAGTCTACCAATTATTGCCTTCTGCAATAATATCCTTGAGATGGAACCTTCACGCTAGATGCTGATAGTCTAACTATTACCAAATCTACAGTCAAACTAATAATGTTCTTTATTTTTCTTATCTGACTGTAAATGTGTGTCAATGTGTGTGTTTTTATTATAGTGATTTCTAAAAAATTTATAGGGTATTCAGCTGTCTAACCCTCAGTTGACACCTCTTCGATGAAATGGCAGTCGTTGCCATTGAATCACCCTTCCTCGTCTCAGCAGCGATGGTCTTCCCCATCCTGACTAGGATTCTGATGTTAGACATCCTTGAGACCTCAAACGGAAAGAGTCAGAAATGTATCCTTAACGTTTTCCTCTCAATCCAAGTGAATCATCCATAATTGGCTAGCGACCTGCTTAGATAATGGGACTTTTACCCATTATGGCAGGTTACTTCACTAACCAATTGTTTCACTAGTTGCAGGCGGCATCACTCGCCTCACAACTCATTAAACATTCCCAATCAGTTGGTGATGAAACCTGACTAATCCAAAACAGTACACCTGATAGTTAGTTACTGTCAGATGCCCTTATTTCGTCAGCTGCTCCGCCCAATGAGATATTAGGTATTCATCCAAATCAATCCCCGATGGATATGACCAGACAAATATCCTAAAATCCCCCAAGCATAATTCCTCCAAAATTCGTGTCAAACTGATTTCCAATTCACTTTGCCTTAGGGAATTTTTCCCCTAGCAATACCAGGTAATCTAGCAGGCTGGGAATATGGGCAAAAATCCCAACAACATGTAATTTGATTCCCATCACCTTTGTAATTAGCATAAAAGCTCCTCTGCAAATTTTACCTTATTCATTTGCTCATTAAACGCACATCAAAAGTTTTATTATTTTTCTCTGCATCCAATCTTTGCTCAACATAGTGTAACAGCTCAACTGTTTTGTTAATGATATCCTTCATTAAAGAGGTTCTGTAACCCAAGGTTATAAAATTGACCAGATACTTCTCTAGATTTATCTGTCAGAGATTTACACTCTCTTAGTAGCTCATTATAGGCTTAACATAATCCGTCAAAGGTGCTTATTTTTTAGCATATTGTTTTGACTTGGTAACTTGGGAAAGAGTATGGTTTGCACTAGATAGAGTTGACATAGCTCTATTGTGCAAAGGTTTTAAGCATGGTTGAAACAGTGGCCCCCTGTAATTAGCAATACTGTCAAGTTTCCTGCGGATTGCACCTATAGTCATGCATGGTCCAGTGGAAGGTTACAAAAAAATTAAGTACCATGGATGCAACAGAAAGGCGATATGATGATTGCCGTCCCTCATATATTATAATATATAAATAAAATGATAGAAGTCTATTTAAATTATTCATTTTTGATAGAGTCGCACTACACTATGTTTAGGGCTTCTCATTGTGTTCTCCTTTATTCAGCAGTGTCACACTGAGTAATTTTCTTCCGCTGTTTCTACACTAGCAGAGCTTCACTTATGGTTTCTCTCAGTTGTTTGCAGTTACATTATTTGTGCACTAGTAGAGTCACTCCACTAGTTAGTCTTAGAAAATCTCCTCTTTGGCCCTTCATTTCTGCTTTTATGCTGGTTACAGTTGCGCCACTATCATTGATCAGAGCTCAGCTAGCTTAGCTGTGTAGATTCTTCAATACTTTATTTGTTATTAGGGTTTCATTAGAATTTCCATATTTACCTTTGTTAGATTGTTTATTAATAATCCCCCATTAACCCCAATATTTTATTTATATTTTCATCTTGATCCCAACAGATAGCTAATAATCTTCTGGTCAATAATTTAGGCTTATTGTCCAATCATATATAATTGTATCAACAAAAGATAAGCCAACAAGGGTATGGACATTACCAAAAGAAGGTAATGAAAATAAAAGTGGGCTGAAACACTCAAGCAAACAAAATGGCGCTGAACTAAATAAAATAAAATAAAATAAACCAGGATGTCAATGGCAAACTGTTAGATGACCATGGCAGAGGAGTGGGGGATTTGATGGTGCTTCATCAGCTTCATTGCCCATAAGCAAGGTGCAGGACCGGTCAGAAAGCAAGGGGATGGGGGCATCAGCAGAGTGAGGTTTGATTTTACCCAAGAGAGGTCCAGGGAAGACACTGTGTACCACATAAAAGTAATAAAGTAGATTTCATGATCATTCCCCACCAGGATACATTTTTTGGGGAGCTTGAAGGTAGCAATGTTTGTGAGGGTGATCTTAGCTTTGTGGTTATAGGCTACTTCCATTATATTCAAAGTTAGACTAAAGGGTTATTTTGTTGAAGTTGAAAAGGCCATTCTTACCTGCAGCGGTAAGGGGTACCTGGGATAGTGGTGGGAAGTAGATTCTCTGCCAGCACTGCAAAAGACTTGGCTTCAGCTTTGCAGAGAGAATGGCAGTTGGGTGAGGCAGCCATTTCAACAGCAAGCTGATTATTGGAACAGAATGATTTGGCATTTGTTTGCAGATTGTAAAGATGAAGGGGGAATTGGTCTTTACAATATGCATGCAAAAAATATATGATGTTAAGGTCAGACAGATTATGAGATCCCCAAATTCAAAAACCTTGGTCAATAAGCCCAAGGATTCTGGTTGAACTGAATCAGGGCATCACTTTAAGTTTAGGGCTTGGCTGCTGAAAAGAGGAAACTTGGTAACAAATTAAATTTTTTTGATCAACTCTTTTTCTCTGCTCAGCATAACTTTCCAAGCAGTTTATTTGGTAAATTAAAGCAAACACTTAATCGCCTACCAAAGTTTTGCTCCAGTGTCATTGAATCCCCACCAACTGTCCCAGTGTGAGGCAGCAGTGAAACTCCCCCCTCCATTTTCCGTCCAACAGGAAAACGCGCTCAGACTGGCCCGCCCAGTCATTACAAACCCTTAGGATGATTCATTCCTCCTAAGGATCTCGATGCCCATCTCGCCCAAACCCAAACGGTGCCCTGCTGCCCCCTGGTGCTCCCCCGGTGCAACATGCATTCCAGCCTTAGGGTCAAATATGGGAAACTCTTTCCCTACAAAAATGAAGCAATCAAAATGGCTCAGATGGTTATGCAACCAGGCTGCTTTATTGACTTCCGCCCCTATAAGGGGTACTTTAATCTTGGCTTCCCCTGTGAAGCTGATGTCACCACTGCAGCAACGGTTCTATTAATATTTAATAAAATCCCCCTTTCAACAACTCAGACCCAGCTCCCAGCGGACACCACCTTGGTGGTTCAGTTCGCTGGTTTGCCTACCCACCTTCCCCCTGAGGTGCTCCACCAGGAGCTGATGGAAGGTTTGGCAGCCTACGGCGCCAACCCCATCTTGCAATTTGTGGTCCTAAATGGGGCCACACCCCTTGCTGGGCCTTGGGCGTATGCCACAATCAGCCCTGAATTTACTAAAAGTTCTTTGGCAATTCCACCTCATGCCACCATCCCATCTGCCCCTGACCATCCGTTCTGGGCCCATGTTGAGGGCGGATGGACGATTTATTATCCTATTTTGAGTTAAACCACTTGAAATGCAAATGCCTATACTCAGAAACTTCTGCCGATGCCAAAAGTTTGTCTGACAGCCACCAATCCACCGCCTACCCCGCGCCAACTCTGACATGGGGTACGATCCTACCTTCCCACCTCCAAAGCCTGATGCTGCAGCTGCACCTGCAGCCACCAATCAGCATCCACCTTGCCCAAGGGCCATGCATGATTCTTCCAATCAATCGCAGGATTGAACTCAGTTCAATCCCAGGCAAAATCCAGAAAACCAGCCAATCCTCAACCATACACCGATTCCCTAACCCAATTCAACCAAAACCCATGGGAGTATTTTATTGAAATTGACAAATCAGGTAACATCGTTGATGAATCATTGCTGCAAGTCAACAGGTTCTGTAATGCAGAATGGGATGCAAAATTCCCGCCTCAGAAATATGCCCCACAACCTAATGCAGAACCGTTCTACAGCGACCACCAGCTTGCAGTAGATGCAGCTGCCACACCAGATTGCCATCCACTCCGCAAAGATGCCGCCAAATCTGTGGCTGCGCTCACAGGAGGAATTCCACCTCCTTTATCCCCAATGATCTTACTACACAAAGTAAGATCAATATAAAAACTTTACACAAAAACGTCACTGAAGCCATCCAGAATGTGGTAACAGTAGCACAGAATCTGAAAGCCAAGATTACTTAAAATAACATAGATATGTTTGTTCAATTCCCAGACGATTGCCTCAAAGCTGGAGACACTTTGGCCAAATACATCGTTGCCATTTTTGATGGTTGGCAACTATTTGGAAATTTAAGTCATCAATAATATTGAGCCCCATATCGCCGATGCCCCACACCCTTACTATCTTCCTTAACACGCACCCTACTCTGGGATGAGATGGATGCGGCCAAAGATGAGCCCCCAATCCCTCATCCCCATTCACCATGGAGGGATAGCAGTATCCGCTGCCCACCTGGTTGGATATTTTGTTAGGTATGATTCAATTTATCCGTCCATTTTGGGCGTTTTGATTTAATCATTTTTTATTATGATATTTAGTTTTAGTTCAGTAATGTCCAACCCCTGGTCGGCTTAACTCAGTTAAATAAAAATTAAATTTTTTGCCACTTCCTGATTGTGTGGGATGGGTGTGGGCCGGGGTTGAGGATGTGCCTAATTGGCTGCTGTGGGAACTTCTGCAGTAACAGGTTGGGGAGGTGGGGTAGGACTATACCCTATACTGAGAAAGTTACAGAGTCGGTGGTTAATTGGGCACTGGAGAAATTGGGTGCAGAGCCTGAAGAGGCTGTAAGGGTGGGGAATTTACATTTCAAGTAATCCAACTTGAAACATGGTGGTTAAATAATCCATCTGCCCTTGACGCATGCCCAGAATGGCTGGCTGAGGAAAAGAAGAGATAATGGAATTAGAGGAATGTAGCAGGGAAAATTTGGTAAAAATAGGACATATTGTAGAAAATTCTAAGGCCCTGCTAGACGTATGGCCCATTTGGGATCACACTCTGAAGGTTGGGGTTAGAGCCATAGGTGGCCAAACCAACCATCTGCTCCTTATGAACTACAGTGGGGGGAAGGTGAGTAGGAAATCCTGTGAACTGAACCACCATTGTAGTGTCTGTTGGGAACTGTGTGATATTTGTTGATAAAGATGTTCTTGAATACCAGGGCACAGTGTAAGTCTGTGGGAACAACCCCTGCAGCTGAATTGGGAGCTATTTTCATTTTAGACCAAGAAATGGAAGAAGCTGGCAGCTGTCCCCCTCATCACTCTGGGCAATTTACCCCATGTGAAAATGAGAGGTAGGTGACAGCATATCACTTGAAGGTCACGTCATTTTCCCCTTATGCTAACCACCAATAAGTTGGTAAAGCAGATACAGGGGGTGTGCGGGGAAGTAGCGATGGTCAGGGCTCTCTACCAGCTGAGAGGTGATAGTGATTTTCCCCCTTGTGAGGTTTCAAGTAGTTTGAAATCTGCTGAGGTAGTTGGATTGGGTTCTGCCAAGAGGAAATCAGTAAATCAGTTTTGGGAATGGGAATTTCAATTTACTGTAACTTGTCATTACCAGCAAATATAAGCATGTTTCTGATAAGTATGAATGCAAAAAACCTCTTCCTGACTCAGTGGGACCAACTGTATTTGGCCAGGCCATGGGCGCGCCTAGTTTCCCACCAAACAAAGTGATGCCAATCTGATAAGTAAAATCAAGTGAAAAGTAAAATTTGGTGGCAAAGTTTAAGTGTAAGTCAGCTGGGCAGCCATGATTGTCATGTGACTTAGTATTTCAGGATGCAAATTTGGTGTAATTAAAATTGCAAGATTATCCTGACAGTGAATGTCATTTCTCAGGTCACCATTTTGGTTGGTGAGCTTCTAAGGTAGCAGAATTGGACAGGTTTTTCTGTTGCTCTATTTTTTCTCCCTTTACATCAATTAATTTCAATAAAAACCAATTCAAAATATCCAAGTGTATTTTTGAAGTTTTAGAGTCCTATTAAACAGTTAGTGGCAATGGTTTCTAATTATGAAAAATCCCTGAGTACTCCTCACAGCTGCTTTTCTCATTTTTCATCCATCAATATAGATGGCCTTGCCTCAAGTATTCTGGCTGGGGTTCTGGGTGTTTATTTTAAATTTTAAATTTATTGCAGGGAAGGCAGACCGTGGGACGGACACTTCCAAATATGACTCAGGAAAGACAAACTTAGTACCAGGGGAGGCACCCCAGAGAAGCGATGCTATCTCTTGCCAGCGGGAACGCCACTTATGGGGGAGGGGAGGGAACGTGTGAAGGGGCCGTAGCCACTATTGAGCACGTGTGGAGGAAGGGGTCTGATTTGATGAACCAGACTGGGAACCAGGAGGAGACCAGCTGTGTGGTGACGCGGTGGGAGGTATCCAAACATCCACTCTTGAAAGTGGTCCACCAAATGAGACCAGAATCTGTGGACAGCTTCTGGGAGGGTGGGGATGGAGCCAGCGATGGCATCCAAGACAATATTGTGGATAGTCCACATGGCGATTGCAACCACCAGAGCACGGAGGGAGGGTGGAAGGGGGAGGCCATTGATAAAGCAAACATATCTCTTGACAGACTGAAGGGATGCGTTTGATCCTGGCCCAGCAGACGTTGAACTTCACGCCATATCACTTTAGAGGTGGGGCACTTCTCCAGGCGGTGGAACAGCGTTCCATACTGGCCACACACGACGCAGGATGAGTGTAAAGCGTTAGAGCGCTCAGCTGTACGATACACCCGCCTCAGGCAGCGCCACACATGGGAGCGGACTTGAGGCTGCAACAGAGGATGGTGTGCATATTTCCAGATAGTCTTTTGGGTCTCATTGGAATAAGGGATGTCCATCATGTCCAGGTAGTCCACCCTGGATAGGACATGGGGCCGAATGGGGATCACGCCATCATGGATGGGTAGCCCCTGTACCTCTTGTGTGAACTGAGGAGAGGGGCAGCCTCTTCGGGTTGTATGTCCACTAATACGAATTCTCCACTCTGCGCTTCGCATGGAGAGTAGGATTCGTTTGTAGTGGGTTTTAGTCCCGTGAGGACCTATGGCCAATGTGTGTGATGCGAGGTATTTCATCAGGGAGTGGGGGTTTGATGGATTGTTGAGGCCCAAGGCTCGGGAGAAGTTGGAGCAGGTCGCGTGGGACCAGTGTTGGGATGGGAGTGTAGGAGCGGTGACGGCCGCGATCCAGGTGCCCAGGATCTTGGCAGCATGGGCTTTGAAGTCAAGCAGGCCCATGCCACCTTGATGATGAGGGCCAAACATGACCTCTAGCCATACTGGTGGAGGGCAGCCTGACCAAAGCCTTCCTTGCAGCAAAGCATACAGGGATTTGAAGAAGCTTGGGGGAGAAGGGGATGGCATGGGCTCCAAACCAGACTTTGGATAGGAGCATAGAGTTGGCAAGAACAACCCTGCCAGTGAGGGTAGTAGGGTGGGCTCTGAGAGAGGCGATTCGCTTCGTCACGTTGTCCAGTATATGGCACTCCATTACTGCTGACGCATATCCACCTGCCTCCATCCACACGCCCAGATGGCGCACCGGTCCTATGGTAGGATGTGGCACGAAGGGGAGCACAGTGGAGCGGTGTGTGTTGAGTTAGTAAGGCGTGGACGTGGGCGAGCAGATGGGCCAGGTTGGGAACTAATTGCTGGGGCCCAGCAGTTCTGAAACCGACCAAGGAGGATGATTTTAGTTTTGGAGGCGTTCAGTGCCGCGTTGCTTACCCAGGAATATTCCTGGATGAGGGCTTCAAGCGCGCGTGCATCTTTGTTATTAGACACCCCCACCACGCAATCATCTGCAAATGCCATCATCTTGACTGGGGTTTGGCCTGGCACATGGACCCCAGTGAGTTGGACATTCACATTTTGCAGTAATGGGTCAAGGCTGAAGTTGTATAAGAGTGGGCTGAGGGGGTCCCCTTGTCGCAAGCCCCTTTGAGGGCGGACTACTTCCGTTAGGAAGCCTGGGCCACGCACTGCCATTGTTGCAGATTCCGTGAGCAGCATTACCCAGTTTATGAAGTGAGGGTAGGCGGAATTGATGGAGGCAGGCCCTTAGGTATTCCCAGTTTACTCTATTGTAGGCCTTTTGTTGGTCCAAGAATACCAGTGCCCCAGAGGCTGTGGACTGACATGCATTAGCCACAGAGTGCACGTTATCCCAAATTGACCTTCTGGGGATGAAACCGAATTGTTCTGGAGAGATGGTGGCAGATGCTACAGTCCCTAAACGGTTAGCCATGATTTTTGTTAAAATTTTGGTGTCTGTGTTTGTTAGAGAAATGAGGCGCCAGTTGGCTAAGTCAAGCTTATCCCCTTTCTTGAAGAGTGTGACAGTAAAGGCCTCATGTCCTCCTGGTAGGAGGCGCGTTTCCAACAGGCTTTGGTTAAGTGAGGCTAGCAGCAATGGGGATATATATTTAAAAAATTTTTGTAGAACTCATATGGAATGCCATCTGGGCCTGGGCATTTTCGGTTTGGCACACTGCAAATGGCTGTCCATAATTCATTCAGAGTAATTAAATTCATTATTTCTGGGTATTGGAAAATGGTGCAGATATGAGCTCAGTCAAGAAATTCCACCACTTCAGCCAGCTGAATTGGTTCACCTCAGTATAACTTGGAGTAATATTTTTGCATTTCAATTGCCACTTCAGCTGGTGTGTCCACAATGGAATTATCTGATCTTTGCACCTGTGTGCAGGCCACGCTCTGGTGTGGTGCGAAAATTTTTTTAAAGAAGTATGCGGTGCACTTGTCACCTTTAGTGATGTGTGTGGCCCTGTATTGGACACAAGCCCAATGTTTGTGTTGCCTTTCAAGTGTGTTGAGGTGGGCGGCTGCCTCCGCCCACTTCTGGCCCCATGCAGGGCTGTATCCTGTGGCTGAGATGTTGGACTCCAAGTGGGCCAATTCCGCCAGCGCACGCGCGATATAACCGCTGATGTGGCTCGTGAGCATCTGGAGGAGAGATGGCGAGAGTGGCGGATGGTGTCCTCTTTGAAAGTTGCCCATGTGGAAATGGGGTCCGCGCAAAATGGTGCAACAAATGATTTTGCCAAAGTTGCCTCTTCCACCCACGTGGAAAATCCTGGCGACGTGAGCTCGGGGGGCAGATTTTGCACCAATGTGGGGCCTTTGCAACTGTGACGGGTAAGTGGTAGGTTATCGAGACCAGTTGGTGGTCAGAGAATTCCATTTTCATTGTTTTGATGTGGGAGATGTGGGGTTAGAATTTTGCCAGCATTAGAATAAGGTCGATGCGGGTCATGGACCTTAATTGGCCATTGTGGACGTGGGGACGCATCATGTTTTCGAGCAGTGGGGCATGTTGCAGCAGTGCATCCATTAACCCAAGGGTGGCCTTTAGAACGCGTAGTTCTACATGACCCTGTGGGGCGTGGGGTGAGGGAGGCCACTGGTCCGTTGGTGAGGTTAGCCAACAGTTCATGTCACCAACTAGGAAAGAATCAGGGGTAGTGGGAGGGATTTGACCGACGAGAAAATTCCTGACGCTCATGTGCACCGTTTGGGGCATAGATGTTGACAATTGTGTGTGCAACGTCGGCCCATGAGAAGGTGACGATGAGCACTCGGCCATTTAGGAATGTTTCTGAGGATGTGAATTTAAAAAAATTATTTTTCTGAATTAGCACCCCACAGTGCTTTGACCAAAAGGATAGGGATGGGAGGAGCATTGTTTTCCAAGCTTCCTTGGAACCTCATGGACAGTGGGACTCCTGGATGGCCAAGATATCCACGGGTAAATTGTGTTGTAAAAACTCAGTTTCCTAGCCTGGGATGGGGAGGCCTTGAGTCTGGAAATATTCAACATCCCTAGAGTGAAGGTTTCCCCCATCGCACCTTAGGTGCGAGGGGTGGGCCCCCAGGCCCACCAGCCTCTTCAAGGTCCCCACGGGCTTTCACAGCAGCGTGGGTGTTAGCAGCAACACTATCAGAGTTTTTGTTAATTTTGTGGAAAGAGTCGCGTTGGCTTTGGCCTTCGCTTTTTGTTTTCCCAACGTCGGACAAATTTTTTGCAGTGCGGATAAGTTTGGTGCACCGTTGAGCGTGTCAAAAAAAATTTTTCAGTTGGGATAGGTCCCAAGTCAGTTTTGACCAGAGCTTGGGTGCAGCAATTGGGTGAGATCAAATCTCCCATTGGATCCTCAGATTGAGTGGCCCACTCAGCATGGGCTTCCCATTCTGATTGGATGATGGATTCCCAAGTTGCTTCTGCTGTGAAGGTCTCCATGTCTCCTGGCGTTGTGAGTCTGGGATGGCAGTGGTGGCCTTGGCCACTTCCTTGGCCATGGCCCTATGGGCCTGCTTGGCCTTCTTCCACTCCTGTGGGGAGATGGGCTTTACCAATAGGTAGCAGCCTTGTGCTCCCCATGGGAAAGCCTCCTTGGTGCTTGCGGTTGGTTTGTAGTGCGCCTCTCCACTGGCCATGGCCACCGAGGGGTGCTCTTGGAATGTGATGCCCTCCTTGATGGGGCATGCATGCGCCTTATGGCTGAATACATCACAGTGGGTGCAAATGGGGGGCGCGCTGTCCACGGTTACCTGGAATGGGGGGTGGTATGCCCTGCGATATCAATAAAAGTGGAGTGCGGGATCTGGGTTAGGTCCTTCATGATCTCCTCAGTTGGGGTCTGAACTGCGATGGCTTTGCCGGTGCACAGGTGTGGCATCAGCGTGAAGCGTTGCATTTTGAAAGATTGTATTTCACCATATACAGCGAGACAATCTTTCAGGTGTTGTTCCAAAATGTCATATTTTACTGTAGTAGGCAAAAAGTCAAATGTGAGGAAAATTTGGTTTGATTTTGTCCATCTGGTGCATTTGGTTTCAATGACCCGTTGCCCTTCAGGGAGGTCGACCGCTATGCGCACTGCTGCAGCCTCGTCTGCTTCTTTTTTGCTTTTAAAACCTTGGTCCAGCCAACCACGCGACATGGAGTGAGGTGCAACGTACACTGCGGTTGGGAAAATTTTGTGTACATCTTCACAAAATTTTTCCCATAAGGCCGTTTTTTGGATGTCCAGATACACACAGACTCCGAATTCCACTGACAAAAGTGGCTGGGAGTGTGGCGTGTTGATGTACTGGTTGCATCATGCTTGCCACATGAGTATCTTCGGGGAAATTGTGACCACCAGTTTTTTGAGATTTTTGTCTATTCCGCCGGATTCTCCGGGGCATTTTCGAACATTGGAGGCCGCGGGCCTTCCGCCTGCTCCTCTTACCTTGCTTGCCCAACTGCTCCCTGACATGGGCGCAGACTAATCTCCTCTGTGAGATTATTAAGCTAGATTCAGTCTTGAATTGAATAGGTTGCAAAAGTGTTTGCAATGAGAAAGAAAAGTTGGGGTTCTGGGTGTTTATTTATCTAAAGTTCCAGCTGGTCTTATTATAATTATCATCATTCTCTATGACACAGTTGCTAAGTTTGCAGTGATGGCTTTAAAAGTAAAACGGAGGTTTAAATACCCCTTATAGGAGCAGAAGTTAATAAAGCCAGCAGGTTCATCATCAACTGGGCTAGTTTATCTATAGCTTTATCTTATTATGAAAGTAATTTCCCATATTTGACTCAAAGGCAACATTTTATGATGCTCTGGGGGAGCAACAAGGGGCTTTATGTCATGGAATCTGCTGATTAAGTAAGACTGGGCTTCTAGTCTTGGTGTGTAACAACCTAGTGGAAGGCCCAGAATGCCAAGGGCATAGCAGTTCTGAGCAGTTGTAGAAGGGATCCCTATTATTCTGGTGAGAGAAATAGAAGTTAAATAACATACCAAAGGCCCCCATAACAAACCAATTGGCTGCAATGGGGGCAACCGCGGGTCTTGCTGGGCATCCCCCAAGGGTGGAGAGAGGCAAGGAGGACGACCAATCCTCCTGGTTTTGCAGTTGTTGACCTTTGGCTTCATTTTCCCACCCATTTTGGACTAGTTCATCATAGAAAAAAGTTTTGAAAATCATAGAAATTTTCAAAATTTTCTAAATGATTATCAGCTTCATGAATCGAATCAAACTTGAATTGTTATGCTCTGACTATCAGGAGGCCTTGGGTCTCATCTTGCATCCATTAGAGGTTTCAAGTTGGATAAAAAGGTAAGGTACATTGTTAGCGCAGTGGATCAATTTTTAAATTGATTTGGGCCGGATTGGCCCCTGGCTTAATGGCCTGGATGGTTTGGTTCCTAGTTCCCATCTCACAGTTGTGTGGATGGCGAGTCTTCACCTCTGAATGGAGATTTGCAATTAGCAGAGATGGCCTCACTCTGCCAAAATTGCGCCAAACCACTAGCAGATCGGTGAGGCAGATTAGGCTGAACTTTCCAATTATTTTGTGGAGTGAGAGGTGGACCTGAAGTTGGTCCACCAGTTGCTAGATGGAAACCAGGTCATTGGGAAGAGTTCAGCAGATCCAAGAACTCTCCCAAAGAAGTGTATTGAGGTCATAGGCTGGTGGCGAGTTCCTAAATTGCGATCACCATTTGGTGGGCCACCAGATTGATGGCTTGGAGGGCCCACTCGATGACCATCAGCCCTAGGATGCAGAATGCTGCGTACTTTGCTTGGTTAAGTAAAAGTATCATGGAAAAATTGGCGAAGCTCATGGAGTGGGTTTTGAGAGAGAAGTTTTATTAAAACTTAAAGATGAAAATGGACTGACAACTGCTCCTTACAGAAGCAGTTGCCTTATATATGTGTAGTGGGGAAAGGGGGGCTATGGGTACATTTTTCCTGAACAGCGATAGCTGATGTACTCATGGGTACTCAGCCTGGGTTTGGGCTTCATCATTTGGCTTATGCAAAGGTCACAAAGCTCTGGCAACATAAGCTTTGATCCACCAGGGAGGGACCCTCACCAATACAAACATAAGCAGATTGACTCAGATTGAAGGGGCAGTCAAATTTGTTCCCTAGGGTCAATTCCAATGAATTTTTAAAAGATTTTTCAAAATTTCCTAAAAGCAAATTTCTGACTCAGATTGGCTTTCCCAGTCCTGGAATTTTGGATTCCATGTCCCAGACCCAGTTTTCTGACTTGGGAGCCCTTCCCTGAGTTTCGAGGCTTATTTTCTTCTTACCCAAGAACATGAAGGATGGCAGAATGGGGCTCAGAGGAGGAGAAGCTACTGTTGGAGTCTCCTAACCTGTATTACCTCATTAAAGACCTTCTTTATTTTTAATCAGAGCAGAAGCAGTCAAATGGGGAGCTGTGGTGGGGGTTTTGATGCCAATGCATTGACCCAACGTTCATCCACTACATGACCCAAGTCCCCCAGTTGAGCCAAGGGCTCCACAGGTGCATTAGGTCCCTTCTTCCTAAAAGGGACCTTTCTCGATCTAGCCCAAGAGGTTGAGTCTCTAGACTTACATTATACTCTCCTTTTTGAATGGGAAGCATTCCTCCTCCTGGCACGTGGACCAGGACATAGTTCTTATGTCTAGTAGGAAGTTTGATGGCCAAGATCATAGCAATTTTTTGGGTGGGTAGGGGGCTTCAGGATGTGACTCGTAGAACTCAGCTACTAAATCCTTGCAATTATAACAATCCTTTGCACTTACCTAACTATTTTCATAGGCTGGGTAGCCTTTCCATGCGACCAGATACTGGACTGACCTTCTAGTTTTCCTTGAGGCCAGTATTGCCTCCTGAACAGATGCTGGACTGACCTTCTAGATTTCCTTGAGGCCAGTATTGCCTCCATTTCAGCCTCTTGAGAGTCCCCTATGATAATAGGCTCAGGGGTAGAAGGAAGCTCTCCTTTAAAGGGAAATAGTTGAGAGATGTGGAAAACATTGTGTTGTTTCCAAAGGGCAGTAAGCTTGATGCGGTATGCACCATTACCCAAATCCTTCTCTACTTTTAAAGGGACCAGAGCGCTTGTTAGCCAGCTTCCTGGAGGGAACCTTCATATTCAGGTGGCGTGTGTCAAGCATAACGAGTTGGCCTTCAGAGATGTCATGTCCAGGGAGTCGTTTCCTTTCTGCAAACTTCTTATAATCTTCAATAGCTTTTGATAAGTGTTCTTGAACAATATTGGGTATCTCAGATCTTGGTAATCCGGTCCTCTGCTGCGGGTACTGCTGAGGTTAAGCATGCTTCAATCTGGAGGATGGGTTGTAACCCAGTGTTGCTTCAAAGGGGATAATCCAGTGGAAGAGTGGGAGACATTGTTGTAAAGAGAATTGTACCAAAGGGAGGTCTGTGGCCCAACTGTCCTGGGTGGCTGAGGAGTAACAACGTAGATATTGTTCTAACGCTTGATTAACTCTCTTGTTTGTCCATCCAATTGTGGGTGATAAGCTGTACAACGCCAGGCTTTGATGTTAAGAAGTCCCAGAAAGGCATCCCAAAACCTGGCTGTGAACTGTGGGCCCTGGTCACTTACAATTTCCGTTGGGAGTCCAAACCTAGAGAAGACATGGGTGACGAAAAGTGCTGCAGTATCTGCGCTGTTATGGTAGTGTTGCATGGAATAAATAACGCAAACTTGGTGAACCTATCCACTACCACCATTATGGCATCAAACCCCTTGGACATGGGAAGTTCCACAATGAAGTCCACTGAGACTGACGTCCAGGGACCCTCATCTTGTTGCAAAGGGTAGAGAAGATCCCTTTTTCCTGTGCGGTCTGATTTAGAGCGGGCACAGGTAACACAGCTGGATACCCAGGCTTGGAGTTTCTTGTAGAGCCCAGGACAATTGTAGGTTCTTTTAACTAACTTGTCACATTTCTTTGAACAAGGATGGCCTACTGTTGGTGGGGTGTGATGCTCTTCAAAAACCTACATGCGCAGGGTAGGTGGAACCCAAATCCTATCCCAAATGAAGATTATCCCATCCTTCAAGTGGTACAGGGCCGTTTGCGTTGCTTAGTCTCCAGGTCATTTGCTTCTTCAATTCCCTCTGGGAAACATAGTTGACCTGCTAAAACGCGTTTGCACGGGAGGGTTTCTGGAGATATATTGGCATATGATACCATGATAGGGGCGAGGGAGAGGATCATGGTGGAAGGCATTACTGTGGTGAGCTCAGACAGTCCTCCTCCTGGCCTGGAGCCAAAGCAGGGTTGCAACTCAACATATCTGGCAGCACATTTAAGGGCCCTTTTATAAACTCATACTTGTAATTAAAGTTGCAGAGATCCTGTATGTACGTTCTTGATGATGAGCCAGCTTTTGGGGTTTTCAATAGTATAACAAGGACCTGTGGTCAGTGCATAAGGTGCCTTCATGCTTTGCTCCCTGAAGAAGATATCTTCAATGAGTTAGCAACCATGCCACCGCAGCCAACTCTTTATCATAGATAGCCATGCTTGTTCTGTGGAGGTGAATTTCCTTGAGAAGTATGCCACTGGATGCTCCCTCCCTTCATGCTCTTGAAATAGTAACGCTCCAACTGCAACTGCTGAAGCATCACATGCCACCATAAATGGCTTAGATGTGTCAGCGTGCCGCAGGATTGGAGCTGATAGAAAGACCTTTTTCATTACCTATGTCAGGTTTCCCCAAGATGCGCTCGCTGGTGCTAACACAGGGGAACCCAACAAGTAGGCTGACTGCAAGGGGCTGGCGTCAGCCAAGAGGACAGGGGCGGCTCCAGACATGACAATTGACGAGACTCCGTTCATTTGAGTAATTTAAACTTAATAAAATATAAGATAAAATAGATCTTATGAACAAAAGTATTATATTAGGATAATAATTAGGGATATTTATAGGGTATTTGGGGAAATGTGGCTCTAGGATTGTCATGGCCCCATTCAAGTAGGGTTTCTCCTGGCCTTCTGGATGGCCCACTATTCTAACCCTTACTGGGATCAAGCCACCCATGTGACCAGGTCAGGTGAGATCCCAGGTCACATGTCCCAGGGAATGGGATTGTACCTTTCCTCAAATTTGAGGTAATTTATACCAAGCCCCGAATTTGATATACTGGTAGATTTGACTCTTATTATCGAATCTAATAAGCCAGTGAGGATTTACACCCCTTGAAGGGGGATGTCGATCCTTCCCCTGGACAAGGCTTACACCTAACCCAGGGAAAATCCTGACAACCTCAAAGGCCTGTTGACACTCCTCTGTCCATTTGAAAAGGACATTCTTCCTTGTCAGTGGGTAGAGGGGTGATGCCATCTGGTTGAGCGCAGGAGAAAACTTCTTTGGGAACGTCACAGTGCCCAGAAAAATTCTCAGTTGTTTTTGGGTGGTAGAAGTTAGCCAGGATTGAATAGCCTCCAGATTACAGGGGGAACTGCATACCCATCCTTAAGGACCAGGTTCCCTAAGAATGTTGCTTCCTCTCAAAAGAATTCGCATTTGGATGGCTTGACAAAAATCCATGCCTTAAGAAGGGCAGCCATTACAGCCTCCAAATCCTTGGTGTGCTGTTCATGGGTTGGGGAGTGTATTAGGATATCATCAATATAAGCAACAGCACAGGTAAATCTTAGGTCCCCCAGGACATCATCAATCAACCTTTGGAAAGTTGCTGGTGCGTTCTTTAGTCCAAATGACAACGCCTTGAACTGGAAAATCCTACGCCTTGTTCTGATGGCTGTGAGCCACTCTTGACCCTCCTTGACCCTCACCTAATTAAAGGCATTGACCAAGTCCAACTTAGATAATATTCAGGATTTGGCAATGGCCTGTGCAATGGTTTGTTCCAACGAAAATGGTATGGATCTGGAACTGTCATATTATTAACATGGCCATAGTCTACACACGGGCATAGGGTTCCATCCACCTACTGGGCAAAGACAACTGGTGAGGCAATGGGGGAGGATTTCTTGATAATCCATCCTTTTTCTAGCATATCATCTATCCAGATGCCCAGCGCCTTGTCTTCTTCCTCTGTGTGAGGGTACAACGGGCAATTGATCTTGATAAGATATGCGGTTAGCTGGAAGGCTAGGTCATATTCTGAATGTGGAGGAAGTGGAGTTGCTAGTCTCATGTCGAAGACATCCTTATATGGGGCTAGTAAGTCAGGAAAATCTTGGGGGAGGTCCAAAGGGGGGAGCTCAGAGGAAGAGATTGAGCCGAGTGAGGGCTCTGTTGTGAGAGTTTCAAGAAGTGGGAATTCCCCACTACATCTCTTTTAGCGAAGGACAATAAGTTAAGTTCCAGATTGATGTTCACCTGGTGGCTTCGCCACCAACCTATCCCCATGATGACAGGGTATAGTAAATCAGGTACCGCTGAAAAGTGATTGCAGAAACCAAATTTTTGGATAAGGAACTGTACTGGGCGTTGGATAGTATGGCAGATCATAGGTGTAGATGAAGCATCTAATATAGGAGGAGCAAGCACCGTATCCAGGTCCAGAGAGTGTGCCACTCTTAAATACATAAAGTTGTCCGCCGCTCCAGTATCCAGGAGAGCTTGTAGTGTGACCTTCCTTACTCCTACTTTGAAGAAAATGGGAAACAAGAAATCAGCTTGATCCTCTTTATTGGCCATGGAAAGAGTGAGGGCAGCGGAAGGTGAGGTGGGTCCCATAATGAAAAGTGGCTCTTTGGTTTCCAGTAAGCTACTCTGCTTCTCATCAGATCCCTCTGAGAGGATCTCCTGTTCCCCATGCAGGTTTGAATTGGTTGGGTCTACCTTTATGCCATTGCACATCACTGTTGAGGGGAGGGACTTTCATGGTTACATATGGTGGGTGAGGCCAACTCAGTGGGAGAAGAACTAGGCTCAGTGGTATGCGCATCATCTTTCTGATTAGGCACGACGTGGGCTTCCACTTGGGCCATTTGGGTGGGCGTCAGGATTGGATTATTTGGGTCCAATGTCACACTCAACTCCTCATCCTCAGGGAAGTGGAAGGGATTCTCCATGGTGGCATGTTACTCTTCAAAGTAACCTGCGGGTAGAGAGCTACCACTGTGACCACAGGGGAGCGCTTCCCTGTGCCCTTGTTCCCTGCGGAGGTAGGAGCGGGTGGTTTGGACTGGACTGAGCTGGCTGGGAGGGTGTTCACTGATGGCTGAGATGTCATTACTGCTACTGAGTCCATACTTGTATGGAGGGGTTTTGCCCCTACTGAATATGCTAAAGTAAATGAACCCTCCATGGATACTGGGAGAGGATCCCATGCGACATTGCTAGCTGAAGAGTTGTCCAAGGCTTCTCTGAAAGCTGCCACTGCAATGTCCATAGGAATCCCAGCTGAGAGTACTAACGCCGTGAAGGCCTCCACCAGTGATGGCAAGTCAGGGACCTTCTGGTGGAGGCTAAAGAGATGGTAAAGGCGGGATGCTCTAGTTTCTGGTGCTTGAACTGCATCAGATACTATACTTAATAGATGAGTGTGAAAACCCATTTTAGGTGGCAGCCCATAGTACTCCTCTGACCCAACGGCATGCTTCCTCATCAAGAGCATCTAAAAGAGCCACACTTCTCTGTGCGTCAGTATGAGTGGGAGTTTGGGGCCCCCCAGCAGAAAAGCATACATGAAGCTCAGCTAGAGCATCCAACACCTGTTCAGCTAGTTTAAAATGATGGTACTGGAGGGATTCCCATTGTTACTACACTTGCCAAAGGTGCATCCTGGTTGGTTGGTGCTAGATGAATGTTATTCTGAGCTGATAAGAGTTGTTTGCAGGCCCTACAGAAGGAGATGAACTACCAGCAAGAGAATACTAAGTCACATAGGGAATGCAAATTCACGATGATTAAGTAAGCCGCTGCTTCACCTGATTTCATGAGGAGGGCGGAAGGTGCTGAAGTTATAGGTTAGTCCATTATGTCATGGAATCTTCTGATTAAAGTAAGACTTGGCTTCCAATCTGGGTGTGTAACAACCTAGTGGAAGGCCCAGAATGCCAAGGGCATAGCAGTTCTGAGCAGTTGTAGAAGGGATCCCTATTATTCTGGTGAGAGAAATAGAAGTTAAATAACATACTAAAGGCCCCATAACAAACCAATTGGCTGCAATGGGGGCAACCGCGGGTCTTTCTGGGGCATCCCCCAAGGGTGGGAGAGGCAAGGAGGACGACCAATCTTCCTGGTTTTGCAGTTTTTGACCTTTGGCTTCATTTTCCCACCCATTTTGGACTGGTTCATCATAGAAAAAAATTGAAAATAATAGAAATTTTCAAAATTTTCAAAATGATAATTGGCTTCACAAATTAATTTGAATTGAATCACTTTGACCATTGGGAGGCCTTGAGCCTCATCTTGCATCCATTGGGGGGTTTCAGGTTGGATAGAAAGGTCAGGTCATTGCAGCATGACAGATCAAATTTTTTAAATTGATTTGAGCCAGATTGGCCCTCAGCAGAATGGCCCAGATGGTTTGGTGCCTGGTTCCCACCTCAAAGTTGTGTGGATGGTGAGTCCTCACCTCTGAACAGAGAACTGCAATTAGTGGAGATGGCCTCACTTCACCCAAATTGTGCCAAACCACTAGCAGATCGGTGAGGCAGATTAGGCTGAATTTTCCAATTATTTGTGGAGTGGGAGGCAGACCCAAAGCTGGTCCACCGGGTGCTGAATGGAAACCACATCATTGGGAAGAGTTCAGAAGATCTGAGAACTCTCTCAAATCAGTGGATTGAAGTCATAGGCTGGTGGCGAGTTCCTAGATTGCAATCACCATTTGGTGGGCCACCAGATTGATGGCTTGGAGGGCCCACTCGATGACCATCAGCCCTAGGATGCAGAATGCTGCGTACTTTGCTTGGTTAAGTAAAAGTATCATGGAAAAATTGGCGGAGCTCATGGAGTGGGTTTTGAGAGAGAAGTTTTATTAAAACTTAAAGATGAAAATGGACTGACAACTGCTCCTTACAGAAGCAGTTGCCTTATATATGTGTAGTGGGGAAAGGGGGGCCATGGGTACATTTTTCCTGAACAGCGATAAGGATGTACTCATGGGTACTCAACCTGAGTTTAGGCTTTTTTATCCAGCTTATGCAAAGGTTGCAAAGCTCTGGCAACATAAGCGTTGGATCCACCAGGGTGGGACCCTCACCAATCCAAACATAAGCGGATTGACTCAGATTGAAGGGGTGGCCAAATTGGATTCTGCTAGGGTTTATTCTGACGAATTTTAAAAAGTTTTTTCTCAAAATTTCCCAAAAGCAAATTTCTGACTCAGATTGGCTTTCCCAGTCCTGGAATTTTGGATTCCGTGTCCCAGACCCAGTTTTCTGGCTTGGGAGCCCTTCCCTGAGTTTTGAGGCTTATTTTCTTCTTACCCAAGAACATAAAGGATGGCAGAGTGGGGCTCAGAGGGAGGAGAAGCTGCTGTGGAGGCTCCTGGCCTGTATTACCTCATTAAAGACCTTCTTTATCTTTTCAATCAGAGCAGAAGCAGTCAAATGGGGAGCTGTGGTGGGGTTTTTGATGCCAATGCATTAACCCAACGTTCATCCACCACATGACCCAAGTCCCCCAGTTGAGCCAAGGGCTCCACAGGGGCACTAGATCCCTTCTTCTTTCTAAAAGGGACCTTTTCCCAATCTAGCCCAAGAGGTTGAGTCTCTAGACTTACACTTTGAGGCATCATCTGGGAAATGCAAGGTGAAAGGTAAGATCCTTTGGAGAAATAAATCATCCCAAGGATTTTGGAGGACTGGTCTACCCATTCTGAACACTTGCCCACTAGATGGTAAATGCTTGTGGGTTTCATCACTGCCTCACCCTAGAGCAGCAAATGGGGGGTCTGGGTACATTACAGTTGAATGGGTGCAAGAGATCAGATGTTAAGTTACATCTTTGTAAAGCATATGGAAGTGATGATAAATATTAAGAAAGACAAAAGTGTTAACGTTAGTCACAGAATCTAATATAACACATGCTAATCTTTCAGAATTTCTACAATATTTTTTATAACTTCAAATAATATTTTTATCAGTGAAGGAGCAATAGGCAATAAATTTAATTAGCTTTCATACTTTATTGTACTCATTAATCTAAGCTAATATGGCTCTCTGACTAATTCAAATGAGTTTCTTAGTAAATATTAATCAGTCTAAAACAGTTTAAGCAAAAATATATATATCTTGTATATCAAGACTTTTAACACTTTTAGGGTTTTTTATATACTTTCTAATTTACTTCAGTAATTATCTAACATGTAAGCAAAAATAACATTATATTTTTACAAACAGAGATGAGGTGAAGCACAAAAAAGACTGTTTACTTATAATGTTTATAATCTGGATAAATTCATAGGTTTTAAGTATTATAATATAAATTGTCTTATTAGAATTTACTTTCTGATTAAAAGCCTTAGAGATTATTGCTTTAATTAGACAATTATATTTTATTGAAATAATAAAAAAATATTTAGTACTAAAAAAGAAATAATAAAAAAATAAAACTAATACTAAATCAATAAATATATAATGAAATTATATAGATATAACAAACCTATAATGTAAATTTTTGTGTATACAGATTTGAATTGGCAATCTATATTTGTGACTGTGGCACAAGCAACAGTTCCATGAAGGTCTATATCATATAAAATATAAAACTTAGCCAATTATTCGGAGAGTACTTTGCTTCAACTAAAGTAGCAGTCAAAATTTAACTTATATCATATTAGTTTTTACACAAGAAAAACTTTTTTGGTTATTTTCTTAAGTTTGATAATTAGGGTATTCTATTATTTATATTAAACCCGTTCCAAAATTTTTTCCATTAGTGCAATTTTATTAAATTTAATTCAGTATATCCAAAAATGTCATGTAGTGATAGACAGTCGTTGTGCTTTATAAGTTAATAGTAGTATATATAGATATATTAAACCATTGTTCTAAAGTGCTCTATTTATTAGTGAAAACTGCATCAGAATCCGTCTATTATTTTAAAAGATTTAGAAGGATAACAAGCATACATTACGTTTTTTAACCATAGAGACGCCTACGGAAAGTTGCTCTAACCAATTACTCTCAATACTAATCGACTTATTTATTTCAAATATTATCTTCTAAAAATTAATTATGTAATACCATAAAACAGTGCAAATAGGTTGAATTACAAACTTTGCTGTTATCAAAAACAAAGTAGGCTTTTTTGATATTTTAATATTAGATGCTAATCACGTATAGTAGTTGCAACCGCGGCGCCTAAATTTCTTCGAATATCCTGGTGTTCCACATCATGCGCTAAAATTAAAAAGTAAGCATACATTGAAGCATTGTCATATTAAAATTTTATGAGCCAGGAAAAGCAAATGTGTTCTCGCTGACAATTATAAGAAATTTCACTCACTATCTTCAACTTCTCCCCATGCGATATCTGAAATTGAATTTCAACATGAGAGGCTTGAGCTGCTGCTTCTACCGAGATCTGACGATTCATAAGTGCCAACCCAATTATAAATGATTTGGCCGAAATAGTTGCTCTCTCAAACCCTAGTAAATGTTATCTTAATTCCAATAGAATCCTCACCTGCCAACTCAAGGGAATCAAATTGAAGGGCGGCGTTTTGAAGTGCCTGAGTAATTTCTTTGGGCTGTCTACGACCTATTATAGAGCTTGTAACAATGGGCCTGATATTAAATTTCTCTTTCACCCAAGAAAGGATAGGATCAAAGTGTTGACTTTGCATTTTAACCAAACTTTGCGGATAGTCTAGTCGATAACTTGTAATAATATAAATAAACAAAAAAGTAAAATACCAAACAGAGTCAGTATCTATGTATTTGGTCAATGAAGAAACTAACTCAATACGGGTTTCAGCCGAGTTTAAGCCATCGATCGCACGAGCAGCCAAGCTAGTCTTTACAGAATAAAAATTATGTCTGAAGGTAAAAAGGTTAGCTTGGCACTCACCAAAGGTAAAGCGTGAGTTTTCAGAATTTTTTCTTGGGTTTCCCATTCGCCAGCCACTAAATGTGCAAATGTTGCCCGATCAGATGGGATCCTTAATGGCGCACCATTTGGTGTTTTGAGACCTCTACCATCAAGGCAGATTTCAAATCCAGCTATCAAATGTGCTTAAAATTTGTGTCTCTTTCATTTTTTATAAACAAAGGCATGACTAGCTGCAAGTAGGTTTGAGAATTGTTACCGTCAGTTGATATGGTTGCCGCCTTCCAAAATCTATTACGCTGTCTTTCAGCTCCTAAAAATGATCGATATAATTTAGTACGTATTATTAAACGCAAAATAAATTACTTAACATGCTTTCTTCAGCTGGAAATGCTTTTGGATTCAAAAATCCTTTTGAGCCTGCGAGTTCACTTGAACAATAATTTGTAGAAAATATGCGTGCATTAAGGGCATCGTTTAATTTCAAAGAACTCCTCAATTGCAAAGAAATAGCTCTTTGAGCCCAAACATGAGTTCTAGAAAATGGTACACCAGAAAAATGAATACACCCCTTATGAAGCATAGTAATTTTTCGGTAGTTCAACAGAATATGACCAAAGTATTTAATCTTTTATCAAGTTTTAGAAATAGTAAACATAAAAATCAACAAGAAAATAATTTTTAATTTTCTATCTGTTTAATTTCAGCAAGTTAGGATTGTGCTAATTATCTCATTCAATGAAAAGTTTGGATAAGCCAATCTATCTCTTGTAAGGTCTACTGTAAAAACTGGCCAGATTTGGAATTTTGATTTGATTTCCAAAATGCTTATCCAGATGTTTGAAACACTTTATCTCATTAGGTAAGATAAGTTGGGTATTGTGTTTTTGAGTTTCCTCAAATAAACTTTAACTAGAAAATGTAATCGCGTTTCGATTTTTACTCAATTACGGGTGTTTTGAGTAATCTAGGCAAAGCATACCAAAATAGTAAAACTCAATGATTTTCAGCAAAATTAGGTATTTGTTTATCTGCTTTTTTATTTTTATATCATCAAAGAGAATATAACACGGGATAGAAAGGGTGCCCCAATCACAATGATTCTTGTAGGTAAGGAATACATTGCATTTTTGCAGAACAAACATTTGTTCATATTTTCCCCTTCAAGAAAATCTTATAAACTTTCTGAGATCTGTTTATATAATTTAGAAAGTTATACCGCACAAGTCTTAACAAAGGTGTTATTGTCAGTACTTTAACAAATATGTATAGTCCTTGCTATCTCAGTGGAAATTTCTTGGAGCAACTCAGAAAAAGTTTTGAATCATTAGTACTAATTCTCCGGTATAAATCTCTAAAAAGGCTTGATAATGTTGTCAAATTTCATAATTTTGACTTAGCCTTTGATAATATTGATGTTGATGTACAAAACTATGCTAATTTCCTTACATTTTCCTATGTGTTTCGTTGATTTTCTAAAAGTCCTATTTATTTTCAAATATAATTACATGAGTTATTATGTAGCTAATTAATCCAGGATTAGTGTCAAAGCCCTGAGTAGACTGAGCATGCTCTTCCTCATGCAGGTATAACCAGCCACTCAAAAAAATTCATACAATATAGGTGCCAGTTGAGTGAGGTACAGGAGGCTGGTAACTTTAGGTCATTACAGGATAAGGTTCAGCACAATAGCTTCAGCATTACTAAGTGTGGCAAGGTATGCAAACCCAATTTTATTGGTATCAAAGTAAGGTGCAATAGAAAGTGTGTAAGGGGGTAGAATTTTTTGGAGGGCGCTGCATGGGAGGTAGCATAAGTTGGTATATCATCTCATGCATAAGACTACTCTATGTAAGAAATTTTTATATCTACTAGTTAGTTTTTGTTAATCTAGGTGTGTGCCAAGAGAAAAGATGACCTAAGAATGAATTTTCCTCAGAAGCCACAATATCAGAAACAGACTACTAAGCGGTTCCCTATCAGAAATTGTTGAGTTATATGTATTTAGAATGGGGTTTATGATTTCTAAACAGGTGTCAGGACTTGCCCAAGTATAGGTGAAGCCTCAATCTTGATCTTCCTATTTTATTAGTTTTGCCAAGTTCCTATGATATCCCCTATTATTTTTTATATATGGTGTGTTGCTAGACCTATTTTATATAAGGTCTAAATTATTATATTAAAATTACTAATTACCAAGGGATTCCCATCAATTATGCCCATTTGATGAGCAGATAATTAAATAATGAATTGAGTATGCAATTGACCTCCTAATAAATTAATGACAGATCTTTCACAAACTTGCTTATTACTTGGATTATCCCCTATTATCACATGAGATATCTAGTCTTCCATCCATTTAACTAAAATATGAGATTTTCCAATCTATCCATCTCTGAATAATATCTCCTTTTCCCCCTGATCTAATTATTACTATAAATATAGTAATTTATATTTTAAATAACTTACCTTTTCACAGCACTTTTTATCTTTTATTAATATCACCTGTTACTTTAGCCCTTTTCAATATGCTGGCTTTCTGACAATATTAGCACAGTAAGCAATAATCCAGAAACCCAATAACAGGTGTGAGTAAAGTTAAAAGTAAAAAAGAAAGGCTTCTACTACTGTTAATACCACTACTTTTTATCACAGAAATGGCAAATAAGATTGATACTGGCCTGCCAGTCAGGGTGAATGAGCGCCCAGAAAGTAACCCAGAATACTGGGGGCATTGTCATTCAAATTACTTGACAGCAGGCAGAAAGAGAAGTGAATTGGGAGTGACAACTAGCAACCACTGTAGCCAACATCCTGACCAACAACCAGACTGTGGCACTGGGGTAGCAGCAGATTTTACTGCAGACAACTCTTCTGGAACCATGGATGGTCTGGAATGCACTGATGAACCACTGGGTAGGGGATGAGTGGTGAGGTCATGAAACTTCACCCAGCGGACTAAGATAATATCCAATAACAATGGGATGTCTTGACGACAGAGGGCGTCCCCAAGTGGGGATGTCCCCAACAGACCACTTGCTCAGTACCCTATTTAATAAGAGTGTGTAAAATTGTCTTATTAATTGCCACAAGGGCCCAGTAATTGAGCAACCCTAGAAACATAGTATTGGGTAGTGGCAGCAATGAACACAGGAAGAAATTGAATAATTTCAAACTTAACTGGAAATGGGTTTTGTTTATTGCAAACAAAAAATTAAGAATTGACCAAAAACTGTACCAGTGAGGGACAGTTGCCTTAAGGACTAGGGGCTTGGTGAATAAGTGAGGATGCATAAATTAAGGGATTGCAATCCCAACCAATCTTTGGCAGAATGAGATCTTGCAACTAACTTGATTCTGCAATCAACCTTCCACTGGCCATCTGAGTCTCACTCAAATTTAGTCATCAAATATTCCTCCCACCGCAATTTCACTTGGCTCAATGACACTTCATTTGGCATGTGACTGGTAGCACTCATAACCTAGCCACGGGGCCCTGTCCCATTGGCTAACAAAGGGATTAATCACCCTTGATTTCACTAGAGTTTGACCCCTCAATTTATCCAGATTTTCTTCCTTCAAGGCGGAACCCAAAATTTTAGCTAGAGTTGGACCCCAAATTGATGTAAATTTGTGCAGCTTTTGAGACCTTAAAGTTGTCACTGGGATATGTGCTCACCATTGCTCTTTAGCTGGCGTCTTCTCATTACAACCACCTCCACACCCCCTAATCCGCTGGAGTAGTTCTGGAGTAGTCAGATGGGGGGAAAGGGGGCAACCTTAAGGGGGTACGCCATCACCCACCTCTCATCCACCATATGGGTTAAATTGACTGGGTGATGAGGGAACAGCTGCCTTCTTTTCCCCCTTTTTGGTGCAAAATGGAAATACCTCACGATTGAGGCACAAGGGGTGCTCCCCTGTACTTACATTATCCTTCCTCATTAACTGGGGGAGCACCGCCACCAGGAACTTGGGAGAGTGCGACATCTTATGGGCCTTTGAGAGCTTATTTGCAGAAGCATGGTGACCTTCAGGGTGGACGGGAGCATCAGGGTGCACAGAATGGAAAGTATCCATCAACTCGCCACAATTGGTGCTATCCCAGGTGCTGACCTAACTAATCTCATATGCTGGGAACCCTCCTTATAGGCCACAATATATTGTACTGCATGGCGAGATTGCTGGGAAACCAAGGTTGCTTCAACTTCCACCTCCTCCAAGCCTTCCACCACAATGGGATCAGGTTCTGCCAAAACTATCCCTTTAACAGGGACAACTGCGACACATGGAACATGGGGTGCTGCTTCCAGTGGATCAGGAGTGTCAAATGAAAAGCACCATTGTCCAGATCTGCCTCCACCACATGGGGACTGGAATGCTCACTCAAGAATTTCCTGGAGGGCACCTGCATTTGCAAATGATGGGTATCCAGCATGACATGAGACCCCAAAGTGATTTCATGGTACAGTAGGCATTTTCAATTAACAAACCACTTGTAATCACTAATATATTTGGTAAAATGCTCCTGAACCAAAGACTGGGTAGCCCAGATGTGCTTTGCATGCTCCGCCACAGCTGGAACCTCTGACTGAATACATTGCTCCACCAAATATGAAGGGTTGTACCTAAGCATGGTCTTGTATGGTGAGAAACCAGTAGATGCATGAGTACCATTATTATATGCGAATTAAACTAGGCTAATATCATCTGCCCAGGTGTCCTGAATGGCTGCAGTATAACAACAAATGTACTGCTCGAGAATATGATTTACCTACTCAATTTGACCATCCAACTAGGGATGGTATGCAGTTGAGCAACATGGCGTTATCTTCAATATCACCAGAAGCTCATTCCAAAAGCGCGTTGTGAACTGCAGCCCAAAGTCACTTAAAATCTCCTCTAGCAGCCTGAACATTGAAAACACATGCCTCATGAAGAGCCAGGACATCTCATCTGAGGTGATTTGAAAGGAACAGGGGATGAAAAGTGCAGATTTTGTGAAACAATCAACGACTACCATGATGGCGGTAAACCCATCAGAGCTGGGCAGCTCAACAATGAAATTGATGGACACTAAGGTCCACAGGCCCTCCACTTGCTGCAGGGGGTGAGGAGATAATTTTTACCTGATTAATATAACTTAGTTATGAACATGTCACACAATTTGTGATCCATACTGGAATATCCATGGAAATGCTCAGCCAGTTTTATATATACTTAACCAAATCCAAGCATTTCTTGTTCCCTGGGTGGCCCGCTGCCAGAGGATCATACTGAGCCCAAATAATCTCATTTCAGAGATGGGACAGCACCCACAGTCTCAACCAAAATTGAATGCTCCCATCTACCAAGAAATAGTGAGACTACTTATGAATCAGAATTGCCAGCTGGTCCAATAACTCCAAAAGCTTCCATGCAAGCTATATGGCCTGCCAAAACTCTCAAAACCAAAGACACATCTGGGGCCCAATCTGCCACTGAAATTGTGGGAGGCGCTATAGCTAGGATTTGGGCCAGCAGAATTACTGTAGTTTTTTTGCTCATCCGACTCCACTGGACCTAATGCAGGGTTGAAACTCAAAAAGTTGGAAAGAACATTCAACGCACATTTTACAAACTTTTACTTGAAATTAAAACCACAGAGGTTGTGATACATCTGAGCCTGACAATATGCCAACATCTGAGGTTTCCAAAAACACATAAGAGACTGGTGATCTGTCCACATGGTCACTTCATGCTGCACACCCTGCAGCAGGTACCGCCAGTGAGTAAGAGACCATGCCAAAGCAGCCAGCTCCTTGTCATAAATGGCCAAGGCCTGCTCTGATGAGGTGAACTCGCAGGAAAAATAGGCAACCAGGTGTTCCATCCTATCATGGATCTTTAACAGCGCCGCCCATGGCGGTGGATGAGGCATCACATGCGATGATAAAGGGCTTAGTGAGGTCCACGTTCTTGAGAATGGGATGCGCCAAAAATACCTCCTTGATGGCCTCAAACGCCTTCTGACACTCTTCCATCCAATGGAATGGCACGTTCTTCCCAGTCAGGAGTTGCAGCGGCATGGCCAGCTACAAAAGGGTGGGAGAAAACTTTTTAGAAAGATGATGGTGCCCAAGAAGCTCCACAACTGCTTCTGGGTCATAGGAGTAGGTCACTTAAGGATTGCCTCAAGCTTTCTGGGGGATTGGCGTAACCCTATTTTAAGACTAAATTACCCAAAAAGGTAACTTTTTCTTAAAAAGAACTCACACTTAGACAGTTTTAAGTACAGTTCCAACTTATGCAACGCGGCCAGCACCACCTCCAGATCCTTCTCATGCTACTAAGAAGTAGAGGAGTGAATGAAGATGTCATTAGAGTATGCCAAAGCACACGTGAATTTGAGATCACCTAGCACATTATCAATCATCCGCTGGAATGTGACTGGGGCGTTTTTCAGGCCAAAGGGCATCACATGAAACTGGAATATACCCCTTCTGGTACAGATTTCTGTAAGCCATTCCTGGCCTTCTGCCACCTGGATCTAATTATATGCATTCATGAGGCCAAGCTTCAAGAACACCTGGGACTTTGCAATCGCCTGGCTGATTGTCTACTAAAGGGGAAGAGGGTACAGATAATGAATGGTAATATTTTTAAATGCTTATATCAACGCAGGACCGCAATGTACTGTTCAGCTTTCTAAAAAAAATAGGCAATGCAATTGAGGGACGTCTTTTTAAACAACCACCCCTTATTGAGCATATCGCCCAACTATACTTCCAATGCCTTGTTCTCCTGCACCATGTAGGGGTACAACAGACAGTTGATGTTGATCATAGTCACCAAGAGAAGGAAAGCCAATTCATATTCAGAATGCGGTGGAAAGCGTTTAGCTTTCTCTAAATTTTAAATATATTGATATGCCATTAACACTGGGGAAAATCCAGCAGAAGGCCCGCCGGGGAGAGGAGCAATATAATGGAACTCTACCCCCATTCTGTCATAAGTGTATCAATAATGGGGAACTCCCCCACAACTGAGTGTTCACAATTGACATGTTCAAGTCTAAGTAAATGCTCACCTGCTGCCAGCAATACCATTCCACTCCCAAAATAACTGGAAAGAGCAGATCTGGAACAGCATTAATTTGATCACAGAAACTAAACTGGTGAACCAAGAAAGGCACAGCCGCCATATTTTCTATGAAGACATGGGAGCGGATGACACACCCAGAAATGACGCCCCTGCTTCCAGGTCCAAGCCAAGATACTGCGCCAGCTGCAAACTAATAAAATTACCCGCCATTCCCATATCTACCAGTGCCTCAACTGACACCCTGTGA